>CM073124.1:14351509-14584009 GCA_037039145.1 Fundulus diaphanus
CCGAAGGATTGCCAAGAAATGTCAATGATGGATACAAGCTTGTAAACAAGAGGAATTTATGGAATCTGACCAAAAACACCTAATCGTGGTTTTTGCATTTCCACTGTGGCAAGGAGACAACACTCAAACGTCCATACTTGATACTAGCGACTGCAGCATCCGCGCAGGTAGGCTACGTTTATTTGGCTTTTTCTCAGCGGAATGAAAACATAATTCAGTCCATAAGGGCCATGCATGCGAGCTTCAATGTTGCATAGTCCGCTTATTATAAGCGACTTTGGGCTTGTTTTTCTCTAAAGTCACTTGTAACTTTTGTGAGTCGGCAGTTTCTTGGGTGTGTTCTTGAGCGGGAAGTCACTTTTTTGGGCTTCTCTTTTTTTCGACAGAACCCCTTTATCTGGATATTGCGCAGTGGAACAAGAGAGCAGTGCTCAACCCTCCCATCCTCAGTGACAACTTTTTACAAGCAGTAAAAGTCCCGGTGTGTATAAATACCAGCTAAATAAATATATTTGTGATGATTAAAAGTGGCGTGTGGTGGTTTTCTTGCTGGTCTTTGGCTTGTTTTCACGGAGCAAGCCAATTGTTTCTCTCACAGTGATCTTGTTTGTATGTGTCTGCGGAGGGTGTGTGTGTGTGTGCGTGTGTGTGTGTGATTCAGATGGAATCAGAGTGTCTTTGTCTAGCAATGTGGCGATAGGAATTGATGTCTCAATGCCAAATAGAGCTCGACAGATTTTGCTTTCACAAGTGGAGCAAACAGCTTTCGCCATAGTGCTCCGCTTGATTTATGCATGTAAATAGCTTTATTGTGATTCCTGCAGGGAGAATTTCAAATTATATGGAACCTACAGTGGGAAAGTAGGACAGTAAAGGAAGAACAAGAAGAGAAAAAAAGAGAAAGAGAAGAGGTGAAGAGATAAAAGGGAGAGAATGATAAAACGTCCTCCGTCCGCTCCATCACTTGGAAAGAGAGACGCAAAAAGAACAGCACAACCAAGAGACATAAAACAACAGATACAATAGAGTAACACCTTGATGCCATTGCTAAATCATATGTATTATTATTTAAGCTGACATGTGTAAAGTGATACCTGAAAAAGGAAAGTGAAAGAAAAAAAATAAATAAATAAATTACAGGCTTTCTGTATATAGGTGAACACTTAATACCTGGAACCCTGCACCTGTGGGAGTTTGTGAGAGTGCACTAGTTTAGGTGAAAATTATCCAGAAGGAAATAGCTCGATAGTGGTTGTGGAGAACCAAAGGCCTGCCTTCCCCGAGCACAGAGGAAGGGGTCAGGGGACCCATAACCCCGGACTCCCAAAGGGGCCCCCAAAGCAGGGCGCCCAAGAGGGGCCAACACAGGAAATCTGCAACCCCCCCCCCAAGGAAAGAGGAGAGACGACCGCGAGGAAATCCCCCAGCCACCGCAATGCCGACGCCCCCAAGGGCTGCGGGGACGAGCCCGTGGGCTCCGCCGGCAACCAGCCGTGCCGACATGGTCCCAGCCATGGGCCCTGAGGGCCAGAGGCGCCAGGGGCGCCCCGCCCCCACAGCGGGGCCCCCGGCCGACCCCCACGGGGCCAGGCCCCGCGAAGCAGCCACCGGGAATGGGCCGGCACCCACCCGGGAACCCGCCCCAAACCCGAGGACCGTCAATGCGCCAGAGGGCCAGGGCGCCCGCCAGCGCAGCGGAGGGGTCAGGACGTGGGGGTATGGGCTCCGCACCTAGCGGAGACATGAGATGTTCTTGGGAGAGGGAGCGGACCGGACCCATACCAAAAAAAAAAAAAAAAACTCATTCACACCATCCCTCCCTGGTGCCCCACACACAGACTTACAAAAAAAAAAAGGACGCTGTAAACACATTCCCACATAACACTCACATCCAACAATCCGAAGGGGGGGTCACCACAATTCAACTATACGACTGCCTGTGCCCGACCCCCGCCCCCGGACCAGACGCCCCCCGGACCAGGCCCCCCAGAGATGGGGGGCCAACACGACCCGTACGGGCCACCCAACCAGAACCCCCCTCACCCCCTAAATACCTAATAAACCCCCACCTTACCCTAGCCACCCCTGCCCCCCACCCCTTTCTGGGGGGAGCAGAGGTGTCAGCCCCAGACAAGCCGCTGGCTACCCACAGCAGCCCCCCGCCAAGACCCCGGGCCCAGTGGCCCGCTCCTCCTCCAGGCCCCAAACTCCGTGCCGCTATCGGAGATCGGGGGTGTGCAAAAGACCCCCGATCCTCCCTACGCCCGCTCAGATATTGTGTTGTTGCATGTTGTTCTCAAGTGTGTTTAAAACTGGGATGCCGATAAGGGTGCACGGCACAGCCCACCCCCCCTCCGGAAGGAAGCTGGTGCCAGCGCACCCCCTCCAAGCCACTGCCCAGAACCCTCAATGTCTAAATGCGAGAGGAGGTGAAGGGAGTCGTCCGAGGGTAGGCTCACACAACATAAGCCCCCCCCCCAGACGTCTTCACCCCCACCCCCCCATACCATGGCCTACATGAATGTGCGTTGTGAAAATGTTTAGAGTGAAAGTGTCTAAAATGCATGATAAAATTGGGGAGAGGGACGTCATCAGAAAGTGGCAACCTCCAGCAACGCCCCCCTCCCCAAGGACCTACATGTGTGGCGGTGTGATGGAGCAGGCAGAGGGAGGAGTCCGGGGATGGGGAGCAAAGGACTGGGGAACCATCCCAGGGAGCCAAATCCCCTACTGACTCCAATAGGCACCCCCGCTCCCCGAAAACCCCACCCGGAGAAGGGGGCCCCGCCAGCGGCACCACCATAGCCCGGGGGCTAGGGAGAGGCCGCAGGGCCCGCCAGCCAACCCCCCACCAGGACCAACACCTCCAACCCCCCCGGCCCACCCACCAAGCCTACTGGCTTTGGAATCTGAGTGTCTGATTACAACGGGATGTTTGATTTAGCAACTTTAGAAAAGAGGCAGTTTTTAAGTCTAGTTTTGGCAATAAGTCCTATAATAATTGAAAACATAGGCCTGTAACATATTTTTTTCTTAGCATCAGCTTTAATTCTACACAGATTCAGCGGGTTTCTTCCTCACGTTTGATCCATTTTGAGAGAGGAGAGGACATCCTCTCCTACCTTTCTACTAATACTGCTTTCTTTCCACTAGTTTTTATGGCTTCTTTATCTCAACCAACGATTAAGCTGTTCAATGCTGGGTTTCTCGATTGAAGCAGATTAAAATGCAGCTCTTGGGATGTTGTCATCTTCCAAAATGATTAGCATTGTGGTTTTTGCCATTACAGTTTGCACTCTTCTTGCCCAACCAGCCAGGAAACCTGGGCTGTCCTGGACAAATGTGACGTCATTTGAGAAATGCCCCATTGCAGTCATCTGTTCTTTCTGCTTGGTCAATATTTTCACATTCAGGATGAAAAAAAAATGCTGCATTGTTTCTGCACTTCTCTATCTGCATTTTCCATGTGAGGCTAACCATATGAACTAAGGCTGTTGCTCTTGCTCCTGTAAAGCAGGCTGGCCTTCACCAAGACTTTTTCGATATATTTATTTTTTTCAATCATGATGCTCCAGTCATTGATAAAGTTTAATCGGATACCACTCCACCTTCTTCTGTTGCCATGGAGGTCAGGTATGATCACCCATATCTGCTCCACATCTCGTCTTCTCTTCCTCCCCTGTCCTGCTGAATGACCAGTCCCTATTCACTCATCTCTGGGGAACTCTGGGAGGACAAGACTCCAAGTTTAGCCTCTGGCAAGGTATGGGTCAAGAAAAATCTGCCTCCACAAATCCATGTGCCACCTCAGCTTGATTTCTGTGCCAGCCAACTGAACAGTCTCGCCTACCTAGACAGCCCTGGTGACTTCCCCCAAAATAGTATTTATTGGAAATGTTATTGTCTTATGTTGTCTCACCTTTTTGACCCAATTCACTTGCTCACTTCAGAGTTCACCTTACTTTGGGTTTATCTGGGACATAATGCTGGGGTACCTTCATGAAGCTGAAGTTTTGTGGTATTTTTTTTGTGTATATTTTGAGTGACATTATGTGAGGTTTTGTTAGACTCTATTTGTTTTCATTAGTTTATGTTTTGTAGCGATCTCAGCCAGTTTCTTAAGCTCCCCATACTTGCCTCCCATCTGCATTCGAAGAACCAGTCCTGTTAGTAATCCCTTTGACCAAAGATAATCACCATACATTTCTGAAGCACATACAGTAGTGTTTCAGTATGAATATTTATTTTTCGTTTAATGGTAACATTTGATAATAATAATGCATTTTATTTATAGGCGCCTTTCTCAACACTCAAGGTCTTCTTACAGAAACAATAAAACACTCAATCCAATAACAATCAACGAATTCAATTGATAGTTACTACATCTTTTAATTGTCTCACCCTAACTTCTACTGTATATATCATATATTGTTTTTAAACTACATAAAGTTTTAGTTTACTTACAGCATTCACAAGCCAAACAGAAAACAATACAGATGTTTACATGTCAACTATACACGACTACTCCAAACAACTCAATATTCCTGTTTAACCGTTCTTATTTCCTCATCAAGCAGTTAGCAATCCCAGTTGTCTTTTTTATAAGTCTGGCCAAATCAAAATTGTAATAATAATGTTATTATTGTTGTTGGTATTTGTAGTAGCAGCAGCACCAGTGGCAGTAGTAATAAAGGCATTATTATTATTATTATTAAGCTTACTTCCACATAAACAACATATCCTGTGAAGCGTATAAGCCTTCTTACACGCTTGTTGCTCTAATCACCACAAGAGGGCAGCAAATCACATAGCGACACAAAAGACAAATGGAGGCTTACGTTTTGAGTTTTTCATGAATGTTAATATGTTAATTGTGTAACATTATCCCGCCCTTTTGTGTAAAACATTCAAAAGCAATACAGACCGGATTCTGCCCCCAATCCTTTAGCTTTTATTTAAGTAGCATATTTAAACAATGCCTCATGACTCAATTAGATTCAGGAAAGTGTGTCCTTAGAGAGGTGTACATCATTTAGGCATTGCAAGCATCCAACATAACTCAAGAAAATGCAACAGGAAATAGCTGTAAGCAGAAAGAATGAGTTTATTGAGAATTTATTTATTTATTTATTTATTTTTTTGCTATCCAATTAAATTATATTACCCTGGGAAAAATAAAGCTAGTACTACTGTCATCTAGTACAGGGATTTGGGAAAGCTTCACAGTATAACAATAAAGAAGTAAATTAATGGACTAACATCATTATAACAGACTTCACTGTCACACAGATCCAGATAGCTTCAACTTAATGTAAGGAATAGCTGGCTATAATGATAAATTGTGACATATGTTGACTAAAAGAAAATGTCACTTTCATGAAGAACATAACAGACATCAACATTTGAATTACTGACATTAAATAATCACACAAATAGCAGCTAAAGTGTTTATTAAATGTTGAAAATCTTGCAGCACAGTTTCCAATTATCCCTTCAATGTTAATGTTACAGAGTTTTAATCCCAATATACAAAAAACATTATTTTTGTCATGAATTTTGTTTTCAAATATTTTATAAGTCATAAACGATTAGGAAATAACCCTTTTATTTCCAAAAAGGTTTATCACTTTTTCACGAATTTCTTTTGTTTTCAGTCCATAAATGAGTGGATTTAGTGTTGGCGGGAAGATTAATGTAGACACCCCCATAAATCTTCTTAAATGTGGTGAAATATTCCGTAGTCTGTAAGATATGATCGTAAAGAGGCCCAAGCTCTCAAACAAAAGGAAAACGAAAAGATGTGTAGCACATGTCTGCAGAGCTTTCGCTTTAGTGTCTGACCGTCTGGATCTAAAGCAAGCAATGAGGATACGAAGATATGTATAAAAAACCAGACTATTAGCTATTATCTGTGTAGCAGCACTTATAAAAAGACCATAAATGTTATTAATGGTTGTGTCTTCACAAACCAAAGTCAACAAACTTGGATTATCACAGTAGGAGTGCGTCATTTCAGATCGACAGTGGCGCAAACGCAAAAGTAGAATGAAAAGCACAGCTATTAAAACCACACAAGAAGACCACACTAATGTGATTATTTTCATGATGTGAGCATTAGTCATAACAGTGCTGTAACGCAAAGGGTGACAAATGGCGATGTATCTGTCATAGGCCATCGCAGTCAGAATGAACACTGATCCGGCTGCATAGATATGGATGAAAAAAGCTTGGATGATGCAAACCGGGAGCTGAATCCTTCTGCTGTCCGTCAGGATCTCCTTAATGAGGTGAGGAAAGAGGGCTGAAGAACCTATCAGGTCATTGATGGGAAGATTCACCAGGAAGAGATGCATTGGCTGATGCAAAGATTTGTTCATCACAATGGTAAGAATTAGCGTAAGGTTGCAGAACAGAATAATCATATAGTTTAGGGTTGCAAAGAGGAATGCAGGGAAGACACCATCATAAGAGAGATCATAGCCTTTAAGGTGTAACACATCTGAGGTGTTATATATGTTGTTCATCTTTTCAGTTCCTGTAGATGAAAAACTATTTTTTCTACTTCTCAAGCTCAACATCCACACCACGAAATTTGCTAACAGAAAGACCAGTTAGGAGAATTAGAAACAAGCACTAAGGGTGTCAGAGAAAAAAGCTTAACCTTAAAAGGACAATGGTTCTAATCAGGCTACATACGATTAACATACTATTCATAACTTATTAGACACTGACCAGCGTTGCGGATGTACATCTTACAATCAGTAACTGGTAAGATCTTGGAGGCAGTGCCATATTTATTTTGCATGCAACTCCCAGGAGTGTCACGAGTTAGCCGCGTGTTTTCTAGGGTATGAGGTTACCAAAAGATGTTGCAGCCAAATTCAAATGTATTCATTAAATGTGTTAATCTATAAATGGACACATTTAAAGATGGACACAATTAGCTTTCAATTCTTAAATGTTTGGGCACAAGATACATGTTTTTACTGTAAGAGGCTGGAAAACCTTATTTCAAGTTGACGAAACACATGGAATTTCAAATGCATGAAGATTATTTAGGAAATAGTGGTTTTAGATGTTATGTGTTAGCTATAAATAAATACACATGGATTGCAAGACAACTATACTAGACAGACAGACAGACAGACAGACAGACAGACAGACAGACAGACAGACAGACAGACAGACAGATAGATAGATAGATAGATAGATAGATAGATAGATAGATAGATAGATAGATAGATAGATAGATAGATAGATAGATAGATAGATAGATAGATAGATAGATAGATAGATAGATAGATAGATAGATAGATAGATAGATAGATAGATAGATAATACACTGGCTGGGCATCAGTGGAGGAGGAGGAGTGTATTAAAGAATTGGTATGTTCAAGAAAGTAAAGGTTTGTTTCAATATTGCAACTTTTCCCAGACATACGTACGATGCAAAGAGCTTCTATGAGCAGGGTAACCCAACAAGATACTCAGCAATGTACATAGAGAAAACAGAACACAATGCAATCACAAATACATTTTAACAGCCACCAGAGGGCAGCATATTCCAGAGTGAAAAGTTCAGAGGTGTTTCTTTTTTGTGAATTTAAATTTTGATGTAGGAAATACTGTACAAATGTCATTCAATAAAGATAAAGAAACATTAAAACAAAAACATGAAGAGAATAATTAATAATCAATGATGATTAGACCCAATCCCAACCAAGTTGTTTAAGGAGGTATTCCCTTTGATCAGTGGTCCTATTTTAGACATGATTAATCTATCCTTAGTAAATGGATATGTACCACAGGTTTTTAAAGTAGCTGTTATTAAACCTTTACTTAAGAAACCTTCTCTTGATCAAGATGAGCTAGTAAACTACAGACCTATATCTAATCTTCTTTTCTTATCTAAAATTCTTGAGAAAGTAGTTGCTAATCAACTTTGTGAACATTTACAAAGCAATGACCTACTTGAGGAGTTTCAGTCAGGCTTCAGAGCTCATCATAGCACTGAAACGGCTCTGGTGAAGGTCACTAATGATATTCTCATGGCCTCAGATAATGGACTTGTGTCTGTACTTGTCCTGTTAGATCTTAGTGCTGCATTTGATACAGTTGATCACAATATTCTCCTACAAAGACTTGAACATACTGTAGGGATTAAGGGGAAAGCATTAGGCTGGTTTAAATCTTATCTGTCGGACAGATTCCAGTTTGTTCATGTTAATAATAAATCTTCCTCAAACTCTAGGGTCACCTGTGGAGTACCACAGGGTTCAGTCCTTGGACCAATTCTCTTTACTATATATATGCTTCCGATCGGCAAAATTATCAGACAGCATGGGATTAATTTCCACTGTTATGCTGATGACACTCAGCTATATCTATCCATAAATCCTGATGAATCCAATCAATTACTTCGACTGCAGTCATGTCTTGATGACATCAAAAGCTGGATGACTTTAAATTTCCTGCATCTAAATTCTGACAAGACCGAAGTTGTAATCTTTGGGCCAGAGTCCTCAAAAAATAAACTTCTTAACCAATCACTTAATCTGGATGACATTAACTTGGCCTCTGGTAATAAAGTAAAAAACCTTGGTGTTATTTTTGACCAAGACATGTCATTTAAATCCCATATTAAACAGGTTTCCAGAGTTTCCTTTTTTCACCTCCGGAATATCGCCAAAATTAGAAACATTCTGTCCAGGAGTGATGCTGAAAAACTAGTCCATGCATTTGTTACTTCACGGCTGGACTATTGTAATTCTTTACTATCAGGAAGTCCACAAAATGCAATTCAAAGTCTTCAGCTGATCCAAAATGCTGCAGCAAGAGTTCTGATGAAAATCAACAAGAGGGATCATATTTCTCCAATTTTAGCTTCCCTTCATTGGCTTCCTGTTAAATCAAGAATAGAATTTAAAATTCTTCTTCTAACGTATAAAGCCCTTAATAATCAAGCTCCATCATATATCAGAGCTCTGATTACTCCGTATGTTCCTAACAGAGCACTTCGCTCTCAGACTGCAGGTCTGCTGGTGGTTCCTAGAGTCTCTAAAAGTAGAATGGGAGGCAGATCCTTTAGCTATCAGGTTCCTCTCCTGTGGAACCAACTCCCAGTTTTGGTCCGTGAAGCAGACACCCTGTCTACTTTTAAGACTAATCTTAAAACCTTCCTTTTTGACAAAGCTTATAACTAGAGTGGCTCATGTTACTCTGAGCTACCTTTATAGTTTTGCTGCTATAGGCTTAGGCTACTGGAGGACATCAGGGCCTATTTTTCTCACTCTACTGATTTCTACTGTTCTCCAGATTTGCATTGCATTACATTGAAATGACTGTTGTCATTTCAGCTTTTAACTTTTTGTTCTCTCTCTTTTTTCTTCATAGTAGGTACACCTGGTCTGACGTTCTGTTGACTGTGAAATCATCCAGGGAGGACAGATCACCGACTATTACCATCTAATGTAGAACAGATTACTAGATCAATGTGTGCTTCTGTGCGTTTTTGTCTCTCTTGTTGTGTCTCTGCTCTGTCTTCTGTAACCCCAGTCGGTCGAGGCAGATGACCGTTCATACTGAGCCCGGTTCTGCCGGAGGTTTTTTTTCCCCGTTAATGGGTGGTTTTTCTTCCCACTGTCGCTTCATGCTTGCTCAGTATGAGGGATTGCAGCAAAGCCATGTACAATGCAGACGACTCTCCCTGTGGGTCTACGGTTCCTCAGGAGTGAACGCTGCTTGTCGGGACTTTGATGCAATCAACTGGTTTCCTTATATAGGACATGTTGACCAATCTGTATAATCTGACCCAATCTGTATAATATGATTGAACTTGATTTTGTAAAGTGCCTTGAGATGACATGTTTCATGATTTGGCGCTATATAAATAAAATTGAATTGAATTGAATTGAATTATGGATTCCAACATTCAATCAACAGTTTTAATCAGATATATCATCTAAAATATACTGTTAGAATAAACACGACATTCGTGACAGAAGAACATCAGCAAGATTAAATGCCTATACATTTTTGCTGGGAAAAAAACTATCATGTTACAGTTTCCAACATAATTTCAGGTAAATCAATTAAACATAAAAAATAACCCATTTCCTCCTTAAAAACCTCCATGAATCTTTCTAAATGTGGCAGAACATTCTTTATTGCAAACGATAAAATGATGAAAAGCATTCCATCCAAACAAAAACAAATAGATGTGTAGCAAATGTCTGCACAATCTGCAGACAATAATGATTTAGTGTGGGACGTTATGGATCTGAAGTGTGCAATGAGAATCTGAAAATATGCATAAAGATCATTCCATTAACCATGACTTATTTTTTTTTAGATATTGTTTCCAGTGTCATATTCCTTTCATGTCAGTCAGCCTCTCTCAGGTTTCCCAATTTTTCCTGATTGCACCTGCTACGCATAACTGGTATCACTTACATGCTTCCAGTTATCCAGGGCTTCCCAATGTGTGGAGCTGCTGCTACAGGGTGTGCGAGATGAAAAATGTAATGGCGGTCTGACAGTGTTCTTTTCTTTTATGTGAATAAACATTTCCTTTGTAAAAATTTAAATCAAAAACTGTAAATTTAATAAACAAAAATGTATTTACACGAAAATGTATTTATTTAGAAGAAATCTTCTACGCTTCATTTTAAGATGAAATACAGACGACGTTATCTTCTCCTATGCATTGTGCTGTATATGCGCACCTAGCTTGTGGCCTCTACTTCAATCATTCTCGCAAATATGCTCAATTGGCTGAAATCAGGGAAACTGTCAGGTGAGACATCTAAAGTCAAAGTTAGTGATGAAGGAGGAGAGGAACCAAGAGAGAGAGAGGAATTGAAGGCAACAAAGGAGTGAATTGCAACGGATCCGGGAAAAGAAAACGAGTGGGACTCAGAAAATGTCTCTCTGTCTCTCTCCTCGCTTCGCGTCGTTTACCCCGGTAGAGGGAAAATTGAATTTGGGCTGAAAGTTTTATGTACAAGATTAAATTGAGTGACACGGTCTCTGTATCTGTATCAACAGCGCAGCACCTACAAACAGCGCTGCCCATGGTGCCGTGACTCTGAACCGCTACCAGCACTGATGCGCATTCATGTCCACACCGCTGCTGCTGGTGGGAAAGTTGGTGGTAGACGCGGTTTCTTGACTATGCTCACGCACAGAGCTGTAAAACTTTTCAATATGATTCATACAGGTGCAGTTCATTTTAAAGATGAGATTTTAATGCGTATTCAGACAGAAACAGGGGAAACCGGAGGTGGGGGCTGCGGGGATCTGAGGTGCGTTGCCGTGGGCGTTTACCTGCTGAATGTAACCGCTGCGAAACAATCAGAAAATAACTTTTTGTTTCTCCGATTAATAGCAGCTTTATGGAGCGCTCTGTTATTGTTACTCTGTGCTGCTCTACCATTTCTCTCACTCTCTCTCTCGCTCGCTCTCTCTCTCTCGTCATCGGACACAAACCAAATTGAACTTCTTCGTGTTTGTATTTTGCGGTGTAAATTGTGAGTCAGACAGATTTAGAAGCTGCTACATGAAATAAACAAAGTGAGAACAAACACAGGTACATTATCAGAGTTTACTCTGTGAATCCACCTGGATGGTCTCCGCTTCAGAGACGTTTCAGGTTGTCTGTGGAGGTTTGACCGATCTGAGAGTCTCTTTCTTTCTCTGGCTCCAGGCTTAGCCACGGATGCACCTGAAAACCCTCAGGATCCTGTTGTGGATGTTTTGTGTAACTTTATTGCAATTTAATTCAAATTATGTTGATGGTTGTGTTATTGTAACTGCAACTGCAATTCTCTTTCTTTCTCTTTTTTATGCGTGTGCTGGTCATTTGAGCATGATTAAACATGCTGCCTCTAATGTAGCTATAAAAAAGCTTGCTGTATTTTTTATTTATTTTTTCTCAAGATTGGGGGTGCGTCAACCCGGTTGGGACACAGAAGGGGGTGCGTGGCTAAAAAGGTTTGGGAACCGCTGCACTAATCAGTCTCCACATCCGTACAGTCGTTTATGTTCAGATTCTTGTGTTACTGTCCCAGTGTCATGCCAGATCAGGCCAGCTGACAGCTTTGCCAGGGCCGGGGACAACACTGTCTTTTTGGACCCCCCCTGGCCACACAAACACAACGTCTGTCTCCACAGTGTCTGTCATGCTCTCACAAAGTATTCTTTATTTTATATAGAGTATGTTCTTCTGCAATTTAGTACACTACTTTACCATTTCTCAGCTTCTTAAGAGAACAGCCAGCATGTTAGGTCAAATAAAGCATTTTTTGAGCTGCTTTTTGTCATCCAGTCCCTATGATTTTTTTTCCTGTCCATTGTGGGATGTATAGTAGGTGAAATACTTTTGAAATTCCCTGCTCTCTGCATTGCCTGGCACTTCCTTTGTCCTCTCTGAGAAAGGCTTTCTGAAGACTCATCTTAATGGCCAAACTATTTTTGTGTTGGGAGTGGGGTTTTTTGGCGCCCAATAAAAAAAGCACACCACATATGGATATAAAGGTTACATTAACTCAAATATTTAATTCATTAACAGCTCTTTACGTATTTTTTTTATTTAATCAAATAACCTTTTGAAGAATATATTTAGTAGGAGGAACTGATGCTTAATTCTTCATATTGGGAATTTTTGGGATTTAGACACAATGTACAAAGTTCCTGACATAAATAAAAGACAATTACAACAACCCTTTCAGGTAATCTTGCTGTAAAGCAATGGTATCACTTAAATATAATATTCAAAAATACATAGTGTTAAAAGCAGTGGCTTGAAGAACAAAAGACATCCAGAAGAACTACAATAGAGCCTAAGGCCTCAATTACAGAACATCAGTTTTAGATTAAACACTTGGAAATTACCAATCTGACAAATCCACTTAAAATTATGGCTAGAGAAAAGAAAATCCAACATAAATGTTACAACTTGCAAAAGTTCAGGTTTGACTATATTTCATTAATGAAAAAACAATTTCATTCTGAAAATGTTTATCACTTTTTCACGAATTTCTTTGGTCTTAAGTCCATAAATGATTGGGTTTATTGTTGGGGGGAAAATTAATGTAGACACCCCTAGGAATCTTCTGAAGTGTGGCGGGACATTCTTTATCCTGTATGATATGATGGTAAAAAGGCCCAAACACTCCAATAAAAGGAAAACAAAAAGATGTGTACCACACGTCTGCAGAGCCTTCGCTTTAGTGTCTGACCGTTTGGATCTAAAGCAAGCAATAAGGATCCGAAGATATGTATACAAAACCATTCCATTAGCTATCACCTGCGAGAGAGCGCTTATAAAAAGACCATAAATGTTATTAATTGTTGTGTCTTCACATACTAAAGTCAATAAACTTGGATTATCACAGTAAGGGTGAAATATTTCAGATCGACAGTGGCGCAAACGCAAAAGTAGAATGAAAAGCACAGCTATTAAAACCACACAAGAAGACCACACTAATGTGATTATCTTCATGATGTGAGCATTAGTCATAACAGTGCTGTAACGCAAAGGGTGACAAATGGCGATGTATCTGTCATAGGCCATCGCACTAAGAATGAACACTGTACCCGCTGCGTAGATATGGATGAAAAAAGCTTGTGCGATACAAGCCGAGAACTGCATTCTTCTGCTGTTTGTCAGTAACTCCTTAATGAGCTGCGGAAAGAGGGCTGAAGAACCTATCAGGTCGTTGATAGGAAGGCTCAGCAGGAAGAGATGCATTGGCTGATGCAAAGATTTGTTCATCACAATGGTAAGAATTAGGGTAAGGTTGCAGAACAGGATGATCATGTAGTTTAGGGTAGCAAAAAGGAATGCAGGGAAGACACCATCATAAGATATGTTATAGCCGTTTAGCTGTAAAACAGATGTGTTATATAGATTGGCCAGTTTTATCGCTTCCATTTATGTGAATTAAAAAAGGCATTCATAGCATCACAAGCTCTATATAAACAACCTCAGCTTTACAAACAAGAATATAGCAATTAAAGTTTAAGCATATTACCACTCTTTCAGCCCAAAAACAGTCCATACATCATATTAAGTATTTTGAACACACCTCAACATGTTTTAGAATCAAACTTTAAAGACTAAAGCAGCAGAAGACAAGCAGCCCCACCAAACAAAATTTCCTTTTGCAGTGATCAGCCAAGCTAGGGCACAGGTTTTCAATGCCTAAATGGTAAAGCGTTGAGGAATACTGGCCTCTTTATATGTGTAATTATGGCTAAACAGCATCTGATTCTCAGGAGTGTTTTGGGTTTAGCAGTTTTTTTCTTTAGCGCTGGTTCACAGGGGGGTTCCTTGGAAAACAAAACAAAAAATGACAACAATATTATTCTTTGCTCTTTAACACTATCCCAGTTACCTGGTTGTGAAATTCTATGTAAATAGTTACTAGTTACAGTTACTCAGTTTCAAAAAGTTAAGTAATTTTTTTGGGAAAAAAAGCATATCTATATATACATAAATATATTTAATTGGAATTTTATGCAAAAGACTAACACAAAGTATACAGTTGTGAAGTAGAAAGCAAATTATACACATTTGTTTTTTTTACAAATAAAACCTGAAAAGGGAATGGCCCTCTGAGTCAATACTTTGCAGAAAGACCTTTTGCTGCAATTTCATCAGCAAGTCTTTTGGGGTATGTCTCTACCAACTTTGCACATTTAGTGACTGAAATCTTTGTCCATTCTTCTTTTCAAAACACCTCAAGCTCAGTCAGATTAGATCGAGAGCGTTTGTGAATAGCAGTTTTCAGATCTTGCCACAGATTCTCAATTGGGTTTAGGGCTGGACTCTGACTAGGCCATTCTAACACATTAATTTGTTTTGTTGCCCTGGCTTTATGTTTAGGGTCGTTGTCCTGCTGGAAAGTGAACCTCTGTCCTAGTTTCAAGTATTTTGCAGTCTCCATCAAGTTTTACTCCAATATTGCCCTGTGTTTGCCTCCATCCATCTATCCATCAACTCTGACCATCTTCCCTGTCCCTGCTGAAGAGAAGCAGCCCCAGAGCATGATGCTGCCACCACCATATTTGACAGTGGGGATGGTGTGTTCAGATTGATGTGCAGTGTTGGTTCTCTGCCACACATAGCGTTTTGCATTTTGGCCAAAAAACTTTAATTTTGGTCTTGTCTGACCTTCTTCTACATGTTTGCTGTGTCCCCAGCATGGCTTCTGAGAAAACTGCAAACAGGACTTCTTATGGTTTTCTTTTAACGATGGCTTTCTTCTTGCTGCTCTTCCATAAAGACCACATTTGTGCAGAGCACGACCAATAGTTGTCCTGTGGATAGATTCCCCCACCGTAGCTGTGGATCTCTGCAGTTCATCCAGAGTCACCATGGGCCTCTTGGCTGCATCTCTGATCAGTGCTCCCCTTATTCAGCCTGTAAATTTAGGCTGACAGCTTTGTCTGTGTAGGTTTACAGTTGTGCCATACTCTGTCTATTTCCGGATGATGGATTGAACAGTGTTCCGTGAGATGATCAAAGTTTGGGAAATCTTCTCCAGGACTTTATCCCTGGCCAGTCTGGAGTTTTCCTTTTGATTTCATGAAGTTATTTGTTCCTTAATAATCTCTTAACCAACATCTGAGGCCTGTCACAGAGCAGCTGTATTTGTACTGAGATTAGATTACACACATATGGACTCTATTCAGTCATTAGCAATCACCAGGCAACCTAAGAAGACAATTGGTTGCATTGGAAAGGGGTCTGGATACTTTTGCACACTGCACTTTCCAGTTTTTATTTCAAATTTTCTTTTTATTATGTATAAGTTTCTACTTCAAAATTATCCCCCACTTTGTGTTGGTCTTTCACACAAGATTCCAATAAAATCTATTTATGTTTGTGGTTATAATGTGACAAAATGTGGAAATGTTCAAGGGGTATGAATTCTTTTGCAAGCCTCTTTATGTCTGCCCATCTCAGACTTTCTGTTCATGGCCCCAGCCTGTTCCTTGGATTCAGATAAAGCAGCAGCCGTTCTACCTGTCACCCTCTGAAAGCAGCCTGCTCTCAGCATAGCCAGGCTCCAGCTTGCTTCCTGCAGAGGCTTTCTGTCAAAACCAGGTTTTTGTTATTAAATCTTTTCAAGCGCAACACCATGTCTGGTTAGAATATTGGGTTCTCTGCCTGTCCAGCTCACATTACAGAGTAGTTTTTTTGGCTACCTACTTTTTATTTCTACTTGAGCAAAATATATATTAAAGTAGCACTAGTTTTGCTTGAGTACAACTTCTGGCTACTACTCTTCCCATCTTAGTTGTTGGCACACATCGTGGTGTCATCCAAACAGAGGAGGTGGATGATGATCACTCCATTTTGAAACTGAGATCCATTTATGGTTATCGTGATGATCTGACTGAGGAGGTACATCAGACAGAGCTTCTTGATGTATGTATATGACACTTGGTATATAGTGTCCACAGCCACAGTCACACCCCAGATGTTCTATCTTCCGCCTCAGCCGTGGACCCTTCTGCTTCTGCACGTTTGTTCTCAGAAGAAGATGGTGCTTCTCCCTTTTCCTACCCCTTCCACATTTCTGTCTCTAGAAGTCAAGTGAAGAGGCAGCTAGAGAGATTGAACCGGAACAGGGCTGCTGGTCCAGATGGTGTCAACCACAGAGTCCTGAAGGCCTGTGCGAAGCAGCTCTCTGTGATTCTACAGCACCTCTTTAACCTTCGTCTGAGCAAGGAGAAGGTTTCAGTCTCGTGGAAGACCTCCTGCATTGTTCTGGTACCAACGAAAGCTCACCCATCTGTCCTGAATGACCTTAGAACTTTTGTTCTGACATCCCACATCATGAAGGTTCTGGAGAGACTCCTGTTGGTCCACCTGAGTAAGCAAACAAGTAGCTATCAGGACCCCTTGCAGTTTGCTCATCGCTGTGGAGTTGGAGTTGAAGATGCCATCATACACTTGCTTCAACAAACCCACTGTCATTTTGACAAGGCAGACAGTACTATGATAATGCTCTTCTTTGATTTCTCTAGTGCATTTAACACAATTCAATCTGATTTGCTTTGTCAGAAACTCCAGAACACTCGGGGTGGAGGTCTCAACAATCACCTGAATCAGAGACTACGTGACAAATAAACCACAGTTTGTGAGACTGAAGGGTTGTGTGTCTAACCAGGTAGTCAGGAGCATCACAGGGGACTGCACTCTCAGTAGCACAGTTTTCACAGTTTACACATCAGACTTCCAATACAAGACAGACTCCTGTCACCTGCAGAAATACTCACATGACTCTGCAGTTGTTGGATGCATTAGAGATGGACAAGAAGCTGAGTACGGGGAGCTGGTGGACTGGTTTGTGGCATGGTGTGGAAACTGTCATTTCATCCTGAATGTGGATAAAATAAAGGAAATGGTTGTAGATTTCAGTAGAAAAAGCAATAGGACCAACTCGGTAACTATACTGGAAGAAAAAGTGTAGGTGGTGGAGGAGTATAAATACCTAAGTGTTCATCTGGACAACAGACTGGACTGGAGATGCAACTTTGAAGCTGTCTATAAGAAGGGACAGAACAAACTGTACTACCTGAGGTAGCTTAGGTCCTTCCGGGTTTGAAGCAAGATGCTGCAGGTCTTTTATAAGTCTGTTGTGGAGAGTGTGATCTCCTCTGCCATCATCTGTTACGGTAGCAGCATCGGAGCAGCTGACTTAAAGAAGCTCAACAAGTTGATAATGAAGGCCTGCTCTGTTCTGGGTACTCTTCTAGAACTCCTGGAGATGACTTTGCAAAGAAGTATTCTTCATAAAATTAAGAACATTATGGACAACCCCAAGCATTCTCTCAATCGAACTGTTGTACAGCAACAGTGTGTTTTCAGTCAGAGGCTTCTCCAGATCAGCTGTAAGACATATCCTCTCTGCCTGCAGCTATCAATATCTACACCAACAACTTGTTGACAAACCCAGCATGACATGAGTTACACCCGCATTTATTTTCCCTTTGGGATTAATAAAGTATTTTTGAATTGAATTTGAATTGAGTTGTATACACCACACACTGGCAATTTGCGCACATTTGGCTTTCGATGTAGGATCTCAATGTCCTGTTGTTCTACAGTTTCAAGCACTATAGGGTCTGGCATCAAATCACTTTTTTTTCAAGTAAATTGAAGCATTGTAGAGGTTTGTATGTCTGGAAATGCTTTGCTTAAGGCGTTTCTGTCAACTACAAAACGGTGCTTTGTTTCTCTGGTGTTACTCACTTCATCGCTAATACTCTAAATTAAGGAAAGAGCGTATAATAGAATCAACTTTGGTCCTATCTGATGATAAATCAGCTATAGATTATACTCTGTGCTTACCTTTATTAAAAACATGTTCATTTTATTTATTTCAATTAAAAATAGCATTTTTCATAATTGGGCTGTTACGTTTAAAATATTTCTACTCCATTAACTTAGCAGAATAATTTTACTCACCGTTTCTCTGTTGAAAATACTTTGTACTTGTGTGATTTAAATTTTTACTCATATATCTGCTAACCCATCACAACTACAGAATCCCCAGACAGTGACATGGCACATCTGAGAAATATACACAGAAAAGCAAAAACAAAAATTCTAAATTATCTCATGAGATTAAATATACAACCTTGCAAAAAGTTGAAACATGCATAACAACAGGTGAATTAGATTTTATTAACATTTATTACAATATTCATTGCTACTTCATATGATAAAGCAAATAGAATACAGCATGTTAAACTTTTACATGAAACCATTACACTAAACACATTTACATTTATGTTTGGTGCTTTGTACCTGAACTAATCAGAAAAAAAGTTTCCCTTTTTTTGTTATAAACTCAACCATGGGTCTCAAACATTATACACATCAACACTCCTTCAGTTTACTTGAAGGCAGACTAAACCTGACCTGATAGTTATCACTCACTAGATATCACTCACCAAATGCTTATATTGACAAAACACTCCTATTGTTGCACTGCATGATCTACTCAAGAGCTGCTCTGAGTAGATGAACACGAGACCAAAAAACTAAATAAGTAGCAAAAAACAGGTATGTAGAAACGTTTTGCAAAGACAGCAACAAAGCATACAGGTTTAAAAGCTACTACCCAAAGCAGTGACTGTTTTTCTCTTTATGTACCTGTCTATATATATATATATATATATATATATATATATATATATATATATATATATATATATATATATATATATATATATATATATATACTAATAAAAACACATTTTGTGGTGAGCTTTGAAATAGCTTTCAAATTATATATACAATTTAAAGGACTGTTTAAAAATAAAATTCCCTTCCTTTTTTCCAACAGAGAAGGAAACTATTTTGTTGACCTCACATGCCTTTTTAGAAACATTATCATACTTTGTTTTAGTTCTTTTGTTTTAAGTCCATATATTATTGGGTCCAGGAATGGTGGAAAGATCAGAACAGACACCCCAAAAGCCCTTCTCAGAAAAGGGGACACATTCTGAAAACGATGAGAGAAGATTGTAAAGGTGGTATTAATTTGCAGGATTAAAAAAACAACTAAATGGGTCCCACATGTTTGAATGGCTTTTTTCCTGGCATCAATATTATTAGTCATAACACATGTACGCAAAATCTGTATATATGTGAAGGCTATTATTAACACTGAACCTCCCATTACTATAAAGGTTATGAATATCCCATAATAGTTGCTCACGGTGGTGTCCCTGCATGCTAGTTTTAAGAAGGATGGATTGTTACAATATAAATCTACTATATTTGTCCTGCAAATTTTACATTGAAATGTTAAAGCCAACAGTGTGACTATAATTAAGAAATCTAAAACCCATATAAGAAAGATGATTCTTATAATAATATTTGAACTCATGATAGCATTATACTTTAGTGGATTACATATTGCAATGTATCTATCATATGCCATAGCATTTAATACCAGAAGGTTTCCGGTACCATACAAGTGAATGAGAAAAGCTTGAGTTATACATGCAGGAGTGGAGATCATTCTGTTCTGTGTCAAAATGCTGAAAACAAGGTGAGGAAAAAAAGCTGATGCACCTAGAACGTCACTAATGGTCAGATTAATAAGCAGGAGAAACATAGGTTTATGTAGCCTTTTACTCACTACAATTGTCAATATCACAAGCAAATTGCAGAATACAATAATGAGATAGGTAAGTGTTCCGAATACAAATGCTGGGTAAATATGCGTAGAAGGTAAGCCCAGGGTAGTCAGTTCAAAAAAATTCACTAAAGATGAATTGGCAGACATGCTTGCAGTCTTCTTTCTTATGGTATCTCCTTTGCTGCAAGGAATTGCAGTCTTTATCGATCTGGCTGATGAGATATTTCGACCGAAAAGTAACATTATATTATAAAGCAAAGACTGCATTTATCCAAACGTTTAAAACTTGTGAGTTCTTACCTTTAGCAGTCTGTTTCCTCATCCTCAAACAAACTGTCATGTAGAGAGCTTCTGTCTTTTATATTACCCACAGATGACCCATGAGAAAATGTGTTGGATCATAAATACATGCATTACCCAAAATAACATCACGCACAAGCACATTAAACGAATCATTGGAGTACGGTGAATGCTATAGCGCTTAGCTGTTGCTCTAAAAACAACAATTTTGTCAATTTCACAAATGGAATATTTGATTTATTTACATATTTATCAGCAAGAAGGCATCATATTCAGAAGCAGATCATTTATGCTGAAACAAGGAATTCATAAAATCTTTCTTGTTTTTCTATCCCAAACAGCTCGACTGCACCAAAAGATGTCAGCTAATGTCTGGCTGTGTCATGATTGCGGTGAAGGGGGACCAAAGCGCAGAGAATGATGCGGATGAAATGTTTTAATGAATAATTAAGAAACTTACAGCAAAGGAAATTATATTATAGGCTCAGGAAACGGTGGCAGGATGAAATAATTGAGGGAGAGGAGTAGTGGAAGTAAAAGGTGCAAGAATGACAGACGAACCAGTAAAGCAGAAGAAAAGACCAGACAGCTTCTATACAGAAGGAATGAGGAGAGGAGGCAATGCTCAAAATGTGCTTATACAATTAAACAATAATACACTATAAAGAAAGTGGACCGACTTAGACAATACTGCAATGCTGCAATGAGCAGAGTGCAGAGGATAACGGAGTAAACATTATTATCATTTATTATTGTTATGTACATTTCAGTGGTTGAAGTGATGTGCAGGGGCACCTACACATACAAACATACATGAATACACTGTAATAAGAGCAGAGAATGCTGGAATAAATACATTTTACATGTGGTGTTATGTAAATCAGGTAGGTGGGTATATATATATATATATATATATATATATATACCAGGGGTGTCAAACATACGGCCCGCGGGCCGGTTCCGGCTCGCCGAACAATTTAGTCCAGCCCAGTGGCTAAATGCATTATCATTATTCCTAGGTCCTGTCTGGCAATGTGGCAATAAAAATTGTTGTCTTAATGCCAAAAAGAGCTCATCAGATTTGACTTTCACAAGTGGAGCAGTACTGCTTTTGCCATAGTGCTCCGCTTGATTTATGAATGTGAATAGTTTTATTATGATTCATGCGGGGAATATCTCAAATGATATGGACACTACAATGGGAAAGTAGGAGAGGAAAGGAAGAACAAGAAGAAAAAAAGAAAATGTGAAAGAAAGAGGAGATAAAAGGAAGAGAATGATAAAACAATTATTGAAAAAAACATGTAGGCTACTTCGTTTAATTGAAAATCTGCAGTTCCCATACTGTCCACGAGGGGCGCTGTGTTTTAATCAAGGCAAGGCAAGGCAAGGCAAATTTATTTATATAGCACAATTCAGTACAGAGACAATGCAAAGTGCTTTACATGATTAAAATATAGGAATAAAAGCAAGTAGGGATAGAATGTAGGAAAAAAAAGTAATTTTAAAACAGTTTAACTTGAACATTGAACATTTTAAAACAGTTTAACTTGAACATTCAAAGGCAATTTTAAACAAATGTGTTTTTAATCTCGATTTAAAGGAACTCAGGCTTTCAGCACTTTTACAGTTTTCTGGAAGTTTGTTCCAGATAAGTGGAGCATAGGAACTAAATGCTGCTTCTCCTTGTTTGGTTCGTGTTCTAGGTATGCAGAGAAGGCTGGAGCCAGAAGACCTGAGTGGTCTGGAGGGTTGATGCACTGATAACAAGTCTGTGATGTATTTAGGTGCTAAGCCATTTAGGGATTTATAGACTAACAGAAGTATTTTAAAGTCTATTCTCTGAGATACAGGGAGCCAGTGTAATGACTTTAGAACTGGGGTTATGTGCTCTACTTCCTTAGTCTTAGTGAGGATGCGGGCAGCAGCGTTCAATCAGCAGATGGTAGCACTGAGCTTCAGATGTAGAAAATTGATTTTAAATCATTTCTTAATTTTTATCTGTTTGATGTATTTTGTCATGCAGGACAGTGTTTTTAAGTTCCAAAAAATGTGAATAAATGTTTTTCAACATTGTACAATCACTGTGATCAGTTCTTATGCATAATGCACTTAAAGTACTTCTTGAATCTGAGATCATACAAGTTGCTATATGTTAGAAAGTTCACATATTATTATGACCCGAGGAATTTTTTTTTTTAAAAATCGATGAAAAAGTGGATTTTTAAGGCTTTTTAGCTCAAGGCTCATAAAAAAAATGTTGCATGACCGATGACGTAATTTGTAGGCAAGCGTTGATCTGTTGACATGGTAACAAGATACTTCCTGGTTGCAAACTCGCATTCTCAAACACAAATAGACGGATTAAACATGGCTAAAAAGTGTGTGGCTTATGGTTGGTCAAATACCAACAAGGATAATGTCTCCTTACACACATTTCCGAACCCAAAAAGTCCCGGTGTTGTGCGAAATTCAGTTCCCCTGTGAAAACCTGTTCCCCTCTGTGTGGGGCGCGCTGCAGCCAGAGAGGCGGGGTTTCACGGCGCTTCTGATCAGTTTCTCGGTAAAACAACTCATATAATCATGTCAAGATTGTAACATTCAGTTTAAGCGGCAGCTGTTGTTTACAAAATTGTAAAATGAAAATAAATAAACGCTGTCTTCAGGCAGCTGAAATGTCCATTCTCTCCTCTCCTCCTCACTCATCACGCAGTGAAGCAGAGAAATCTCGCCGTCATCACAGCAGCCTGCTGTGAAGCGACATGCTCTCCACACTACCTCTCAGCACGGCGCTGCTCCCCCGCAGAACCCTGAGGTGTGGTGGGGATAGACCCACAGCCCTTTCGGTTCGGAACCCCCATGCCGCCCCCCCCCCGGAGAATATGAGCGCCACGGCGCAACAGATAAATGCGCGTCTGCTCTCAGAGCGCTCACGTCCGGATTATTAAGTAAAATTCCGGGAACCCATAATGCTGAGATGAATGCTGTGGTTTGCGCTGAATGTACATCTTTTTTTTATGTGCTGTTTTGGCGGATTTCAGCTGACATAAACGATGCCAGGCAATCGAGCTTCAACGAGTTGTTTCCGTGTTTACATCCGAACTGTCAGCCATGACCGCGATTATGAGCACCGATTCCAATTATACACCATCAACCCATTTCGTTTATTCTCCTAAAATGTTTTTGTCAGATTTACCCGAGTCGTAGCAGACGCTTGCGTTGTCTTTCGTGTTAAAATCATCACTTTGTGAATCGCCATCTGAACTTGTTGTGGTGTACTTAATTGAACTCTCTGTAGCATAGCCTGGGCTACACCTACGAATTACGTCATCGTACCACGTGACCCAAATTGTGGATTTTCAGCCTAGCGGTCGCCGAGGGACAATTTAAATCCTTAAAAAAACTTTTAACGGCGCAATCATGATCTTAATGCCACATTTTTTGAAAATATGGTCACTAATGCATGTATTTCCGAGTTGGTCGATCTCAGATTCAAGAAGTACTTTAAGTAAATGTTTAACTGAGTAAAAGTATTGTTGAAATTGCACATACTTTTCTTAAAAACGCTGAGGTTATTCATAATATATTGTGTAAAAGTGAAATTAATTTAATATAAAAATCACCAAGTCCAGTTTTATTAGTTCTATTTAATGTTGCGATGAGTTTACTCGTGTGGCCCTCTTGAGATCAGATTAAGCTGTATGCGGCCCCTAAACCAAAATGAGTTTACACCCCTGGTATATACAATATGACGATATGAACAGTATGAACAGCCCTGAAACAAAGAACAATGGATAAATAACTGATTAGTGGTAGCAGGTGGATAAATAGAGGCAGAATTACCTGTGTGTTACACAGGAGTTTTTTTTGACACTGAGTCAGCAGTTCATTAGAGTGGTGGCTTATGTGAAGGAACAGTTCCACGGTATATTTCCTTTACACTAAATATTTATTTTGGAAAACTAAATATTAAGCTCGGACCTAAATATTTTGTTAGCAAGCTAGCTTACTGCTAACCGACAATTTTGCTCGGCTCTAAATGTTAAGCTAATATGTAAATTAACTTGCAGATAAGCGGAAGTGAACTACAAAAACAATAGCTGGGTCTTGCTATCCTCTAAATAAACTCCTGCTGCTGATGACACTGAGTCATTTCTGTCGTCACTCATAACTTCTTTTATTATCGATCCTTTTCCTCTAATGTACTCAACATTTTAGCTGAATACATAGGACAAGCCATTTTAACGGCAATACAGATGTTTACTCATGGATCTGGGTCAGTCCCAGTTTTGGACAACATGTTCCCAGCAAAAACTATTGCTGGAACCTTCCACAATTTTAGAGTTTTATGTCTAAGAACCAAATGTTACATGCAACAACAGCTTCAGTAGCTGGTCGCGCTGCTGTTAGAGCAGTAGTAGATGCAGGCGAGTGCATTGTAATCCCCCACCCTGTCAGGATTCTGCAAGCAGTGCTGTGCAGCTCTCTGCCAGCGCTGCCTGCTCTCTCTTCTCTCCCTCTTTCACAGGTGATTGCAGTTTGACTGGTGGGCGTGGTGCGCACCTGCGGCTCGTTCGGTAGCTCCGGGCTGGAGCTTAAAAGCAGGTTGAAGGCAGCTGAAGGACGCCAGAGTTTTAAACAGTTGTGGTACGCTTCAGTGGCCGCTGTCTCTTGACAGTTTACCTGTTCCCAGCGCTAACTCATATTTCCTGTTTCTCACAGATCGCTTCATGCACTGGATCACTCTCTGGACGCTCTTCCGAGTTCTGAAGTCTCAAGTCAAGTCCCTGGAACCTCTTCGCTCAGATTTTGCTCTGGCACTCCCCTCGAATCCCCTTGGTGTTACCAAGCCGGACAAGAGTTCCCTTCTGCACCCTCCCTGGTTCCTCCAGCTGCTTACTGCCACTGCCTCCTGCTTCAGTGCTGCTCGGACCTCCGCCAAGCCCCATCTACCCGCTCACCTGTCGCTCAGTCACCTGGCTCCACCTCAGAGATGAGCTCCACTGGATCCGTCTTCCATTGCAACCCCCCCCCCCCCCCCCCGGCTAGGTTTCCTGAACCCGGTGAGTATCGGTCACGGTTTCCCGATCACTGTCGGCCGCCAGCTCTGTGGTCCTTCCTCCCTGTGATTTCTCGTCGATCGCTCACGTAGTGAGCCTCCATCTCCGTGAACCTCCGTGCCTGTTAGTAAACATCTTAAACTGCTCTCTGCCTCCTGATTGTGTTCTGCATGTAAGCCAAACACTTAAAAACCATGACACACCCAAGTTATTTAATGTTTATTAAATATCATGGTTTAGTTTTGATTCGGCTTTTGTTTACCATTAGTTTTCAGTTTTTCCACCTTGTTTTAGTTATGATTTGACTTAATTTATTGTTTTTAGTTTCTCCCTCCCCTTCCACTCTGCCTTCATTTCACTCCCTTTGCAGTCAGTCACACCTGTTGGTAATTAATCAGTCAGACGCATTTCACCTGCTTGCCTCCCTATTTAAGCCTCCCTCTGTCTCACTCTAGTGCCGGTCCGTCATCGTTCTACACCCTCTCCATGCCAGTCCTCGTTTTATGCCTTGGAAGATTAGTTTTTGCTTTCTCGTTTAAGGTCAGTCCTGCCAGTCTCTCTGAAAGACTTTGTACTCTGCTGCTTGTTCCTGGAGAAGCTCTGCTCTTTGTCCTGGTGTCTCCAGAGAACTGCTAACCTGACTAGCCACTCTGGGAAAGTTCTGCTCTGTACCCTGGTGTCTCCAGAGGACTGCTAACCTGACTAGCCACCCTGGAGAAGTTCTACTCTGTGCCCTGGTGTTGCTACGAGGCCTGCTAGCCAAGCAGTACTGAGCCTTCCAGCCACCTAGTGTTTGTGGACTCTCTCCCCGGGCCGTCTGCTCCTGTCATCATCTACACCCCTGTTCCCGTGCAGTCTTGTCTCTCTGGTCTCATCATCTAACAACCATCTCTTTCAATAAACACACAAAAGATTCCCACCTCTGTGTGTAGTGTGTTTGGGTCATCAGAACAATACATGACATTAAATAGCTGTTGGTCTGTTAGGTATTGTCCGGTGAATATCAGCTTGATCAGCTGATATTAAAACAATAGTTGAAAGAGTGATTTGAGCACTGGTTTCCTTCTAACATCAAACTCTGCATACATTTGGAATAAATGAGTGACAACTGATCTTTAAGTACAAGAATTTATTAACACAAATAAATTGACATCCAGTGGACACCATTATAGAATGTTGTTTTTCTGAGTTAACAATATATTTCAATCAACCAATCTTCTCTACTAGGCTAGTAAAACTTAACTAAACTACTAAGCAAAATTAAGATTAAAGAAACTAAGGAACAATGTACGTACAAAAGATCAAAAGACAAATAAAAATAGTTTAAAACCATCACCATAACAAATATTCAATGAATCTTGGGTTCACTGCAGATTTGAGTTAGAAAACCAAATTTAGTCTTAAAGGAATGGAATTAGGTTAAATTAGCATAACTTATTTAGAACATATGGTATGAGTTCAACTCATTCACAATGCAACTCCAAGGTAAATAAAACATTATTTGAGGAAAAAACATTTTAAAGAAAAATTTACTGAATAAAAATCAATAACATTTGGGACAATTGATTTTTATTCATGTAATTATTTATGTTAATTATTTAATATCTATGTTCCCTATTAATGCTGTACTAACACTCCAAGCACTATCGGACCATGGCGGAACGAAACAAAAACAAGAATTATGTTCAAACAAGCCATATGTCACAACTTGGGGTTTTTATTTATGTTTTTGGACTCTCTGGACTGTTTATTTCCACTCCATGCGCCACTCCTCCCAGCCACCAGTCACCATCCCAGTCACCTCTCGGCACTTTAATCAGCTTTCCTATGATATGAAAAAGCTGCCGTCGGCATAAAAACAAGGAGCAGCACAAAGAAATTGTTCAGAACTGAGAGCGTCTGCTCTTTATATAAAAAAAAAAAACGATATGCGGATGAGAATATTGAAATAAATCATTGACAGCGGCGGAAAACGGTAACGCTTGAAAATGTATTAATCCAAAAATTCTTAATCATGGTCTGACCAGCCTCTCCCGACAGAGATTTCTGTGGCATATTTCTGACCCCAGTCGGTCGAGGCAGATGACCGTTCATACTGAGCCTGGTTCTGCTGGAGGTTTTACCTTCCCGTTAATGGGGAGTTTTTCTTTCCACTGTCGCTTCATGCTTGCTCAGTATGAGGGATTGCTGCAAAGCCAGGACAATGCAGACGACTCTGACTGTGGCTCTACGCTTCTCCAGGAGTGAATGCTGCTTGTCGGGACTTTGATGCAATCAACTGGGTTCCCTTATATAGGAAATTTTTGACCAATCTGTATAATCTGACCCAATCTGTATAATATGATTGAATTTGACTTTGTAAAGTGCCTTGACATGACATGTTTCATGAATTGGCGCTATATAAATAACATTTAATTAAATTGAATTGTTCCAAAATATAGGCTCCTCCAGAAAAGGACACGCCTTTCCCGACACTTCCTTGTGCAGATCTCAGTTAATAAGAAGGAGAAACTCAGAGTTTGCCCAAACAACTCTGCTCGGTAGCAGGGTTATTTCACGGAGTAATTTGTTGTCATAATTTTACTCAGGGTCAAGGCTTCTGAGCTTTCTGAAATGGATAAGCAAGGGTATGCAGGAATTTACCCCAGAAATTAGTTTGAATATCCACTATCTCTGAAGCGGGGCCCTACTGCATGTCAGCTGCTTGTGTGGCTGTGTGGGATCTACTTATCTGAGGCTTTAAGTGCCATTTTCCAACCAATTTCTACTTTGGCGCTTCATAGATTTGGTTGGTTTTTGAGCACTACACCTGCTGTTTGTTCCTGGAGCGCTGCTGCTCCGCTGGCATTATCAGTTGCTGTTGGAGTCCTTTGCAGTGCACAGCTTCTGCTGGTTTCTGACCAGCCTTCTTGTTCTACCTCCGTTTTTGAAAAGCAACTATGTTTATACATTTCTATATGAGCACATGCCTCAGATCTACAGCAATATATGTATGGCTTGGTAAATGGCTCGTACTTGTACAGCGCTTTATCAAGTCTGACGACCCCAAAGTGCTTTACACTGGTCATTCACCCATTCATGCACACATTCACACCCTGACGGTGGTGAGTTACATTGTAGCCACAGCTGCCCTGGAACAGACTGATAGAACACACACTGCATTCTTAGAGTAAGGTTTATTGTATATGAAAGTTTCATTGTCAATTGTCAATTAGAGGTCAGATTAATACAAAATAAAAAGTCATTATTGTCCCTGAAAGTACTCTGAACTGTTCTCTCCCTTACCTAATGTAAGTATTTGTTTCAAAAGCTTTATCTCAGAAGCAAACTGATTTGAAAATGTGTGTTCAGGCTGCCTGAAATCTATCTATCTATTATTATTATTATTTATTATTATTTCTCAACTTACAAGATATTTGTCTGTCTCCATTTATTTTTCTGTCTTATTATATATCATTTGATGTGATGAGTAAACAGTTACTCGGTACTGGGGTAGACATATGGATGGATGGATGGTTTGGGTACATTTGAATTAACTGCTCAAGGCTCCTAGTCTGGTTTCATATAAGAATGGAAAAACCCAATTAAAAAGACTGAAAATACAATGAAAATACAAATCAATTATAAGAAATTTAAAAAAAGTAACAATAACTTTCATTTGTTTGGTAATGGTAACCTTTTTACTCTTGAGTATGTCATGATGACCTTGTCTGCGGTCTTCATTCTGCTACTTCTCAGACCACTGTTCATTAACCCCCATTGACTGCACCGGAAAGTCTGCTTCTCCTTTACTTTGCAATCAGTCTCTTTATCTCTTGCCTGCAGAAAGTAAATTACATACGTTTTTTTTTTTTGTTTTTTTTTACGAATAAAACCTGAAAAGGGCAAGGTACTCAGCCCCCCTGAATCAATACTTTGCAGAAAGACCTTTTGCTGCAATAACAGCAGCAAGTCCTTTGGGGTATGTCTCTTCCTGCTTTGCAATTTTAGTGACTGATATTTATGACCATTCTTCTTTGCAAAACAGCTCAAGCTCAGTCAGATTAGATAGAGTAAGTTTCTGGAGTGTTCCTTTTGACTTCATGAAGTTATTTGCTCCCAAACTTTATCTTAATCAACCTCAGGGGCCGTCACAGAGCAGCTGTATTTGTACTGAGATTAGATTACACACAGGTGGACTCTATTAAGTCATTAGCAATCACAAGGCAACCTCTGAAGACAATTGGTCGCACTCTGAGGGAAGGGATATGAAAACTTTTTTCCACTGCTCTTTCAAGTTTTTTAATTGTAAAAATTGTTTTAATTATGTATAGTTTTCTTTCTCCTACAAAATTGTATCCCGTTTTGTGTTGGTCTTTCACATATGATTCCAATAAAATCCATTTATGTTTGTGGTTGTAATGTGACATAATGTGGAAATGATCAAGGGGTATAAATTCTTTTGCAAGCCTCTTTATGTCTGCCCATCTCAGACTTTCTGTTCATGACCCCAACCTGTTCCTTGGATTCAGATAAAGCAGCAGCTGTTCTACCTGTCACCCTCTGAAAGCAGCCTGCTCTCTAAACCAGGTTTTTGTTAATAAATCTTTTCAAGCGCAACACCATGTCCGGTTAGAATATTGGGTTCGCTTCCTGTCCAGCTGACATTACAGAGTATTTGCTTTTGGATGACTACTTTTTATTCTACTTGAGTAAAATATATATTAAAGTAGCACTAGTTTTATTTCAGTACAACTTCTGGCTACTACTCTTCCCATCTCTGTTGTTGGCACTTCTTGCATGTATAAATCAAGTGGACTACTATAGCGGAAGCGGTAAGGCTCCGCTGGTGAAAGTAAAATCTTTTGGGCTCTTTTTGGCATTAAGACAATAATTCTTATTGCCACATTGCCAGACAGGACACACAAAAAAAGGAAACAGTTATCTCATTCTGAATGTGGATAAAATAAAGGAGATGGTTGTAGATTTAAGGTGCATTAGGAATAGGACCAACATGATAACCATACTGGGAGAAGAAGTGGAGGAGTTTAAATACCTCTGTGTTCATCTGGACAACAGACTGGACTGGAAGCGCAACTGTGAAGCTGTCTATAAGGAGGGACAGAACAAACTGTACTTCCCGTGGAAGCTTAGGTCCTTCCGGGTTTGAAGCAAGATGCTGCAGGTCTTTTATAAGTCTGTTGTGGAGAGTGTGATCTCCTCTGCCATCATCTGTTACGGTAGCAGCATCGGAGCAGCTGACTTAAAGAAGCTCAACAAGTTGATAATGAAGGCCTGCTCTGTTCTGGGTACTCTTCTAGAACCCCTGGAGATGACTTTGCAAAGAAGTATTCTTCATAAAATTAAGAACATTATGGACAACCCCAAGCATTCTCTCAATCGAACTGTTGTACAGCAACAGTGTGTTTTCAGTCAGAGGCTTCTCCAGATCAGCTGTAAGACATATCCTCTCTGCCTGCAGCTATCAATATCTACACCAACAACTTGTTGACAAACCCAGCATGACATGAGTTACACCCGCATTTATTTTCCCTTTGGGATTAATAAAGTATTTTTGAATTGAATTTGAATTGAGTTGTATACACCACACACTGGCAATTTGTGCACATTTGGCTTTCGATGTAGGATCTCAATGTCCTGTTGTTCTACAGTTTCAAGCACTATAGGGTCTGGCATCAAATCACTTTTTTTTCAAGTAAATTGAAGCATTGTAGAGGTTTGTATGTCTGGAAATGCTTTGCTTAAGGCGTTTCTGTCAACTACAAAACGGTGCTTTGTTTCTCTGGTGTTACTCACTTCATCGCTAATACTCTAAATTAAGGAAAGAGTGTATAATAGAATCAACTTTGGTCCTATCTGATGATAAATCAGCTATAGATTATACTCTGTGCTTACCTTTATTAAAAACATGTTCATTTTATTTATTTCAATTAAAAATAGCTTTTTTCATAATTGGGCTGTTACGTTGAAAATATTTCTACTCCATTAACTTAGCAGAATAATTTTACTCACAGTTTCTCTGTTGAAAATTCTTTGTACTTGTGTGATTTAAATTTTTACTCATATATCTGCTAACCCATCACAACTACAGAATCCCCAGACAGTGACATGGCACATCTGAGAAATATACACAGAAAAGCAAAAACAAAAATTCTAAATTATCTCATGAGATTAAATATACAACCTTACAAAAAGTTGAAACATGCATAACAACAGGTGAATTAGATTTTATTAACATTTATTACAATATTCATTGCTTTCATATGAAAAAGCAAATAGAATACAGCATGTTAAACTTTTACATGAAACCATTACACTAAACACATTTACATTTACGTTTGGTGCTTTGTACCTGAACTAATTACAAAAAATGTTTCCCTTTTTTTGTTATAAACTCAACCATGGGTCTCAAACATTATACACATCAACGCTCCTTCAGTTTACTTGAAGGCAGACTAAACCTGACGTGATAGTTATCACTCACTAGATATCACTCACCAAATGCTTATATTGTCAAAACACTCCTATTGTTGCACTGCATGATCTACTCAAGAGCTGCTCTGAGTAGATGAACACGAGACCAAAAAACTAAATAAGTAGCAAAAAACAGGTATGTAGAAACGTTTTGCAAAGACAGCAACAAAGCATACAGGTTTAAAAGCTACTACCCAAAGCAGTGACTGTTTTTCTCTTTATGTACCTGTCTATATATATATATATATATATATATATATATATATATATATATATATACTAATAAAAACCCATTTTGTGGTGAGCTTTGAAATAGCTTTCAAATTATATATACAATTTAAAGGACTGTTTAAAAATAAAATAGTTGTTGCAAAAGGAACAAATTAAAACCCTTCCTTTTTTCCAACAGAGAAGGAAACTATTTTGTTGACCTCACATGCCTTTTTAGAAACATTATCATACTTTGTTTTAGTTCTTTTGTTTTAAGTCCATATATTATTGGGTCCAGGAATGGTGGAAAGATCAGAACAGACACCCCAAAAGCCCTTCTCAGAAAAGGGGACACATTCTGAAAACGATGAGAGAAGATTGTAAAGCTGGAATTAATTTGCAGGATTAAAAAAACAACTAAATGGGTCCCACATGTTTGAATGGCTTTTTTCCTGGCATCAATATTATTTGTCATAACACATGTACGCAAAATCTGTATATATGTGAAGGCTATTATTAACACTGAACCTACCAGTGCTATGCAAGTTAAGAATATCCCATAATAGTTGCTCATGGTGGTGTCCCCGCATGCTAGTTTTAATAAGGATGGATTGTTACAATATAAATCTACTATATTTGTCCTGCAAATTTTACATTGAAAAGTTAAAGCCAACAGTGTGACTATAAGTAAGAAATCTGAAACCCATATAAGAAAGATGATTCTAATAATAATACTTGAACTCATGATAGCATTATACTTTAGTGGATTGCATATTGCAATGTATCTATCATATGCCATAGCACTTAATACCAGAAGGTTTGCAATACCATACAAGTGAATGAGAAAAGCTTGAATTGTACATGCAGGAGTGGAGATCATTCTGTTCTGTGTCAAAATGCTGAAAACAAGGTGAGGAAAAAAAGCTGATGCACCTAGAACGTCACTAATGGTCAGATTAATAAGCAGGAGAAACATAGGTTTATGTAGCCTTTTACTCACTACAATTGTCAATATTACAAGCAAATTGCAGAATACAATAATGAGATAGGTAAGTGTTCCGAATACAAATGCTGGGTAAATATGCGTAGAAGGTAAGCCCAGGGTAGTCAGTTCAAAAAGATTCACTAAAGATGAATTGGCAGACATTCTTGCAGTCTTCTTTCTTATGGTATCTCCTTTGCTGCAAGGAATTGCAGTCTTTATCGATCTGGCTGATGAGATATTTCGACCGAAAAGTAACATTATATTATAAAGCAAAAACTGCATTCATCCAAACGTTTAAAAAATGTGAGTTCTTACCTTTAGCTGTCCGTTTCCTCATCCTCAACCAAACTGTCATGTAGAGAGCTTCTGTCTTTTATATTACCCACAAATGACCCATGAGAAAATGTGTTGGATCATAAATACATGCATAACCTAAAATAACATCACGCACAGGCACATTAAATGAATCATTGCCATACGGTGAATGCATTGGTGCTTAGCAACAATTGGAACAAATATAATATTTTATTTATTTACATATTTATCACGAAGAAGGCAACATATTCAGAGGTAGATCATTTGTGCTCAAACAAGGAATTTCTTGTTTTTCTATCCCAAACAGCTCGACTGCACCAAAAGATGTCAGCTAATGTATGGCTGTGTCATGATTGCGGTAAAGGCAAGGCAAGGCAAGGCAAGGCAAATTTATTTATATAGCACAATTCAGTACAGAGACAATGCAAAGTGCTTTACATGAAAGGGGGCCCAAAGCGCAGAGAATGATGCAGATGAAATGTTTTAACGAATAACGAATTGTAGCAGCAAAGGAAATTATATTATAGGCTCAGGAAACAGGGTGGCAGGATGAAATAATTCAGGGAGAGGAGTAGTGGAAGTAAAAGATGCAAGAATGACGGACGAACCAGTAAATCAGAAGAAAAGACCAGAGAGCTTCTATACAGAAGGAATGAGGAGAGGAGGCAATGCTCACAATGTGCTTATACAATTAAACAATAATACACTATAAAGAAAGTGGACCGACTTAGACAATACTGCAATGCTGCAATGAGCAGAGTGTAAAGGATGTAGGACTAAACATTATTATAATTTATTATTGTTATGTACATTTCAGCACTGGAAGTGATGTGTAGGTGCACATACACATACAAACATACAGGAATACACTGTAATAAGAGCAGAGAATGCTGGAATAGATTAATTTTACATGTGGTGTTATATGGAAATGGATAAGCAAGGGTATGCAGGAATTTACCCCAGAAATTAGTCTGAATATCCACTAACTCTGAAGATGGGCCCTGCTGCATGTCAGCTGCTTGTGTGGCTGTGTGGGATCTGCTTATCTGAGGCCATTTTCAACCAATGTGTACTTTAGCGCTTCATAAATTTGATTGTTTTTTGAGCGCTACACCTGCTGTTTGTTGCCGGAGCGCTGCTGCTCCGCTGGCATTATCAGTTGCAGTTGAAGTCCTTTGCAGTACACAGCTTCTACTGGTTTCTGACCAGCCTTCTTGTTCTACCTCCGTTTTTGAAAAGCAACTCTGTTTATACATTTCTATATGAGAGGATGCCTGAGATCTACAGCAGTATATGTATGGCTTGGTAAATGGCTCGTACTTGTACAGCGCTTTATCAAGTCTGACGACCCCAAAGCGCTTTACACTGATCATTCGCCCATTGATGCACACATTCACACCCTGACGGTGGTGAGCTACATTGTAGCCACAGTTGCCCTGGAACAGACTGAAAGAACACACACTGCATTCTTAGAGTAAGGTTTATTGTATGTATGAAAGTTTCATTGTCCTGATGTTCTATGTACTAAGCCTGCTGGGTCAATTATAGATCAGATGAATATAAAATAAAAAGTCTATATTGTCCCTGAAAGTACTCTGAACTGTTCTCTCCCTTACCTAATGTAAGTATTGGTTTCAAAAGCTTTATCTCAGAAGCAAACTGATTTGAAAATACAGAGGTTTGGGAGTTTGTCCTGCAATTGGCAGGTTGCCGGTTCGACCCCCCGCTCTGACTGTCTCCGTTGTTGAGTCCTTGGGAAAGACACTTCACCCGCATTGCCTGCTGGTGGTGGTCAGTGTGTGAATGTGTGTGTGAATGGGTGAATGACTAAAACTGTAGTGTGAAGCGCTTTGGATGTTGTCAAGACTAGTTAAAGCTCTATACAAGTACAAGCCATTTACCATCACACCCTTCTTTGACATAAAACTTCCCTGTCATACCTCAGATGTTTTATCTGCCGCCTTAGCCATGGACGCTTCTGCTTCTGCATGTTTCTTCTCAGAAAAAAGATGGTGCGTCTCCTTTTTCCTACCCCTTCCACTTTTTCTGTCTCTAGAAGTCAAGTGAAGAGGCAGCTAGAGAGATTGAACTGGAACAAGGCTGCAGGTCCACATGGTGTCTACCCCAGTGACATGGATTTTTTTCAACCTTAAATACACAAGCACACTCTCACAAACACCTACAGGTGCTTGGATCCAGGTACTTACAGATGTACTTCTATACAGAAATTCCCTATTATTATATTCAGCTGTCACTTTACACATGCCGTATTGATTAATACTGTATATTCTTCAGTGATGGTATCAAGGTGTTACTTGATTGTATGTGTAATACTTTATCAGCTGGTTGTGCTGTTCTTTTTACATTTCTCTTTGCAGGTGAAGAAGCAGACTGAGGATGTTGTATCGTTCTCTCTCATTTCTCTCCTCTTTCTCTTTCACCTTTTCTCCTTTTTTCTCTTCTACCTTCTTGTTTCAGTGTCGATGTAACATGAAATATTCCCTGCATAAATTATAATAAAGCTTCATGCATGTATAAATCAAGCGGAGCACTATAGCGAAAGCGGTAAGGCTTTGCTTGTGAAAGTAAAATCTGTTGGGCTCTTTTTGGCATTAAGACAACAATTCTTATTGCCACATTGACAGACAGTGCACACAAAATAGGAAAAAGCTATCTCATTCTAAATGTGGATAAAATAAAGCAGATGGTTGTAGATTTAAGGTGAAATAGGAATAGGACTCGTGAGGCAACGCTGCGTCTGAAACGAAAGTTTAGAGGCTACCGGCTACTTGGCGATTCCATTCAGCGAGGATTTACTCATCTCCGGGACTTTTCGGGTTCGGAAATGTGTGTAAGGAGACATTATAATTGGAACCGGGGCTTATAATCGCGGTTCTGGCTGACAGTTCGGATGTAAACACGGAAGCAACTCGTCGAAGCCCGATTGCCTGGCATCGTTTATGATGGCTGAAATCCGCTAAAACAGCACATAAAAGAAAAAGATGTACATTCAGCACAAACCACAGTGTCTCAGCATTATGTGTTTCCGGAATTTTACTTAATAATCTGGACGTGAGCGCTCTGAGAGCGGACGCGCATTTATCTGTTGTGCCGTGGCGCTCATATTCTCCGGAGGGGGGGCATGGGGGTTCCGAACCGAAAGGGCTGTGGGTCTATCCCCACCACGGCTTTAAACGCCTCAGGGTTCTGCGGGGTAGCAGGGCTGTGCTGAGAGGTAGTGTGGATAACACGTCGCTTCACAGCAGGCTGCTGTGATGACAGCGAGATTTCTCTGCTCCCATTGCGTGATGAGGAGAGAAGGAGACATCAGCAGAGAGCTCGGTGGGCTCTGATTGAGCGCAGGCCGCTCAAATGGAGCAGCTCCACCTGACATAACACCACCAGAGACTTCAGAGTGGGTAAAACGTCTTTTACCAGCTGGCTGCCGCTGCGCCGAGTGTCCTCTGGTCCCACGGTGTGAGGAGTGAGGAAGAGGAGCTGCAGCATCAGTGAGCTTCTCTGGGCTCAGGCCGCTCGGGGATTGTCGCGACTGGAGTGGGAGAAACACTCCGCTCAGGACTCGTGAGGCAACGCTGCGTCTGAAACGAAAGTTTAGAGGCTACCGGCTACTTGGCTATTCCATTCAGCGAGGATTTACTCTTCGGTTTCGGAAATGTGAGTAAGGAGACATTATCCTTGCTGGTATTTGAACAACCATAAACCACACACTTTTTAGCCATGTTTAATCTGTCTATTTGTGTTTGAGAAAGCGAGTTTGCAACCAGGAAGTAACTTGTTGCAATGTCAACAGATCAACGCTTGTCAACGAATGACGTCATCGGTCACGTGACACCCGACGCAACATTTTTTATGAGCCTTGCGCTAAAAAGCCTTAAAAATCCACTTTGTCATTGAATTTTTTAATTTTTTTTACTCGGGTCACAATAATATATTAACTTTCTAATATATAGCAACTTGTATGATCTCAGAATCAAGAAGTACTTTAACAAGTTGATAATGAAGGCCTACTCTGTTCTGGGTACTCTTCTAGAACCCCTGGAGATGACGTTGCAAAGAAGTATTCTTCATAAAATTAAGAACATTATGGACAACCCCAAGCATTCTCTCAATCAGACTGTTGTACAGCAACAGTGTGTTTTCAGTCAGAGGCTTCTCCAGATCAGCTGTAAGACATATCCTTTCTGCCTGCAGCTATCAATATCTACACCAACAACTTGTTGACGAACCCAGCATGACATGAGTTACACCCGCATTTATTTTCCCTTTGGGATTAATAAAGTATTTTTTAATTGAATTTGAATTGAATTGAGTTGTATACACCATACACTGGCAATTTGCGCACATTTGGCTTTCGATGTAGGATCTCAATGTCCTGTTTTTCTACAGTTTCAAGCACTATAGGATCTGGCATCAAATCACATATTCAAATTTTTTTTTCAAGTAAATCGAATCAGTGTAGAGGTTTGTATGTCTGGAAATGCTTTGCTTAGGGCGTTTCTGTCAACTACAAAACAGTGCTTTGTTTCTCTGGTGTTACTCACTTCATCGCTAATACTTTAAATTAAGGAAAGAGCGTATAATAGAGTCAACTTTGGTCCTATCTGATGATAAATCAGCTATAGATTATACTCTGTGCTTACCTTTATTAAAAACATGTTCATTTTATTTATTTCAATGAAAAATTGCTTTTTTCATAATTGGGCTGTTACGTTTAAAATATTTCTACTCCATTAACTTAGCAGAATAATTTTACTCACCGTTTCTCTGTTGAAAATACTTTGTACTTGTGTGATTTAAATTTTTACTCATATATCTGCTAACCCATCACAACTACAGAATCCCCAGACATTGACATTGCACAACTGAGAAATATACACAGAAAAGCAAAAACAAAAATTCAAAATTATCTCATGAGATAAAAGATACAACCTTGCAAAAAGCTGAAGCATGCAAAAACAGGTGAATTAGATTTTATTAACATTTATTACAATATTCATTGCTACTTCATATGAAAAAGCAAATAGAATACAGCATGTTAAACTTTTACATGAAACCATTACACTAAACACATTTACGTTTGCGTTTAGTGCTTTGCACCTGAACTAATCAGAATTTTTTTTCCTTTTTTTGGGTCTCAAACATTATACACATAAACACTCCTTCAGTTTACTTGAAGGCAGACTAAACCTGACCTGATAGTTATCACTCACTAGATATCACTCACCAAATGCGTAAATTAACAAAACACTCCTATTGTTGCACTGCATGATCTACTGAAGAGCTGCTCTGAGTAAATGAACATGAGACCAAATAACTAAATAAGTAGCAAAAAAAGAGGTCTGCAAAGACAGCAACAAAGCATACAGGTTTAAAAGCAGTCACTACCCAGAGCAGTGACTGTTTTTCTCTTAATGTATCTGACTATATATACTAATAAAAACACATTTTGTGGTGAGCTTTGAAATAGCTTTGAAATGATAAATACAATTTAAAGGACGGTTAGACAAAATAAAATAGGTGTCGCAAAAGGAACAAATTATAACCCTTCCTTTTTTCCAGCAAAGAAGGAAGCTATTTTGTTGACCTCACATGGCTTTTTAGAAACATTATCATACTTTCTTTAAGTTCTTTTTTTTTTTTTTTTTTTTTTTTTTTTTTTTTTTTTTCCCAGTGTCCTGTCTAGCACTATGGCAATAGGAATTGATATCTCAATGCCAGATGGAGCTCGACAGATTTTGCTTTTACAAGTGGAGCAAACAGCTTTCGCCATAGTGCTCCACTTGATTTATGCTTGTAAATAGCTTTATTATGATTCCTGCAAGGAGAATTTCAAATTATATGGACATGACAATGGGAGAGTAAAGGAAGAACAAAAAGTGAAAGAAAAGAAAAAAAAAGAGTAGAGGTGAAAGTAAGAGGAGATAAAAGGAAGAGAATGATAAAATGTCCTCTGTCTGCTCCATCACCTGGAAAGAGACACAAAAAGAACTGCACAACCAACAGACATAAAGCAACAGATACACTCGAATAACACCTAGGTGCCATTGCTAAATCATATATATTATTATGTAAGCTGACATGTGTAATGTGATATTTGAAAAAAGAACGTGACACAACATAAATAAATAAATAAATTATAAGATTACTGTATATAAGTGAACACTTAATACCTGGGACCCAGCACCAGTGGGAGATGTGAAAGTGCACTAGTTTAGGTGAAGATTATCCAGAAATAGCTTGATAGTGATTGTGGAGAACCAAAGACCCACCTTCCCCGAGCACAGAGGCAGGCGTCAGGGGACCCGTAGCCCCGGACTCCCAAAGGGGTCCCTAAAGCAGGTCGCCCAGGAGGGGCCGACACAGGATATCTGCAACCCCCCCCCCCCAAGGAAGGAGCAGAGACGACCCCGAGGAAATCCCCCAGCCACCGCAATGCCGACGCCCTCAAGAGCCGCGGAGACGAGCCCGTGGGCTCCGCCGGCAGCCAGCCCCGCTGAAGTGGTCCCGGCCATGGGCCCTGAGGGCCAGAGGCCCCAGGGGCGCCCCGCCCCCGTGACGAGGGCCCCGGCCGCCCCCCGGGGGGCCAGGCCCCGCGAAGAGGCCGCCAGGAGCGGGCCGGCGCACGCCCGGGAACCCGCCCCAAACCCGAAGCCAACTAACGCGCCAGGGGGCCAAGGCGCCCGCCAACGAAGTGGAGGAGGGCAGGACGTGGGGGGATGGGCTCCGCACCTATCGGAGACTTGAGATGTTCTTGGGAGAGGGAGCGGACCACACCCATACCTGAAAAAAAAAAAAAAAAAAAAACTCATTCACCCCATCCCTCCCTTGTGCCCCACTCGCCACACACAAAAAAAAAAAAAAAAAAAAAAGACGCTGTACACACATTCCCACATAACACTCACATCCAACACTGACCAAAGGGGGGGGGGGTCACCCCAAATCGACTATACGACTGCTTGTGCCCGACCCCCGGCCCCGGCCCCCGACCAGACGCCCCCCGGACCGGGCCCCCCCAAGAGGGCGGGCCAACACGACCCGCACGAGCCACCCGGCCAGAGCCCCCCCCTCCCCCTAAATACCTAATAAACCCACTCCCTCCCCCCACCTTACCCTTGCCATCCCTGCCCCCCGTCCCCTGGGGGGTGCGGAGGCATCAGCCCCAGACCTGGTAGGCCGCTGACCGCACACCGCAGCCCCCCGCCAAGACCCCGGACACAGTGGCCCGCACCTCCTCCAGGCCCCAGACTCCTTGCCTCCATCGGAGAACGGGGGTGTGCAGAAGACCCCGACCCTCCCTACGCCTGCTCAAATGTTGTGTTGTTGCATGTTGTTCTCAAGTGCGTTTAAAAACTGGGAGCGCCGAAGGGGATGCACGGCAAAGCCCACCCCCCTTTCGGAAGGTAGCTGTTGCCAGCGCACCCCCTCCGTGTGACTGCCCAGAGCCCTCAATGTCTAAGTGGGAGAGGAGGTGAAGGGAGCCGTCCGAGGTGAGGCCCACACAACATAAGCCCCCTCCCAGACGTCTTCCCCCCACCCCCCCCCTACCATGGCCTATATGAGTGTGTGATGTGAAAAATGTTTGAAGTGAAAGTGTCTAAGATGCAAAATAAAATTGGGGAGAGGGGCGTCACCAGAAAGTGGCAACCTCCAGTAACGCCCCCTCCCTCATGACCTACATGTGTGGCGGCGTGATGGAGCAGGCAGAGGGAGGAGTCCGGGGATGGGGAGCAAATGACTGGGAAGCCAACCCAGGGAGCCAGCTCCCCTACTGACTCCAATAGGCACCCCCGCTCCCCGAAAGCCCCACCTAGAGAAGGGGGCCTCGCCAGCGGCACCACCGTAGCCCGGGGGCCAGGGAGAGGCCGCAGGGCCCGCCAGCCAACCACCCACCAGGACCAACACCTAAGCCCCCCCCAGCCCACCCACCAAGCCTACTTAAACTAAATAAATAAATAAATAAATAAATACATAAATAATAATAATAATAATAATAATAATAATAATAATAATAATAATAATAATAATAAGAGGGGGGGACCCTGGCCAGCCGGCCCGCACGAGCCACCCCAACCCCACCCCCCAGGTGAAACCCGCACCGGAAGACGACACGGACCAGGACCGGGACAGGGGGCCGGACACAAGCCCACCAGAACGTCAACCCCCCCCAACCCCCCCCCCCCCCACCCGTGGATTTAATCCCTCCCCAACATTAACGTTCAAACAACTCACCATACATTCGACAGTAGACATCCAGGCTGGGTAGATCCCTACTCCCCCTCCTTTCCCCCTCCCCCCACTGGCAGAGTGCCTTTCCAATAAAGGAGAAGAGCATCTGCCCAGAGGTGTTAATGACCATGCCCCCCTACCAGCTCAACGGGCCCCGAGGCCCCCCAGCGCACCAGAGGCCCCGTGCAGGGGCGGACACCCGGGCGCGCGCCGGCCCACACCAAAAGCGGCACACCCCCCGGAACCGGAACCCCCGAGGCCCCGCCGGGGCCCGCGCCCGAGGGCGGCGCGCCCCAGGGACCCCAGACCCCCAGACCCACCCCGGCCCCACCCAGCGGCAGCACAGCCACCAGGTCAGTAACCCACGTCCGTCAACACGCAGCTCCCAAAGAGCGCCGCAAGCGGCTGCTGTAGGCCACCCGTAGGCCTCCCAAACTCCTCCCAGATGGGGGCAACAGACCCCGGAGCCGGATTCACCAGGCGCCCTACTCCAAGTGCCCCCAGGGCCCCAGGAACCCCCCCATCCAGCCACTGCGCCCTGCAGGAAGCAACCCACCGCCCCCTATTCCACTAAGTGATGGTGTTGATCAGAGGAGCCCAAAAAGACCAATCAGATGTGGAAGCAGATGCTGTCTCTAGATTAATATGATCCAACAAAAGGTCTCTATACTGATTGATACTGAGATTTTGTTTACTTTTCCAATTCATGAGGATAGTTTTCTTTGCGATGCATAAAGCAGTAAAAACCATGTAAACTATTTCTTTTTTCAGAGGACTTTCCTCAAAATTACTGAGCAGGCAAACTGATGGGGATGGTGTAATCTTACAGCTCAAGCACCTTGATAAGTCCTTACATATCTGTGTCCAGAACCTCTGGACTGGTGTGCATAACCATAACGCATGAAAATAATTATCAGGATGATTGCCTATGCAGTGTGGGCAGATATTAGATTGTGCCAAACCCATGTTGAATAATCTTTGTCCTGTGTAATGTACTCTGTGAAGGATTTTGTATTGTATTAGTTGTAAGTTGGTGTTTCTAGTCAATTTGAAAGTTCTTAGACATGTCTGAGCCCAGAAATTTTGTTCAAAGGTGCCTGATAAATCTTTTTCCCACTTCATTATAGGAAGAGATATCGAATCATCTATTTTAGTCAGTGTCCTGTATGATTTAGACAGTAGTTTGGGGGGGGTTAAATCTAAGAACTCTATTATATTAGTTGGGACTTGTAAACCACCATTAATATGCTTATATTTATTTTTAATTATAGATTTAAGTTGCTCATATTCCAAGAATTTATTTTTACTAATGCCATATTGCATATTTAGTTTAGCAAAATTGATGAACTCGGTTCCGTCAAGTAGATGTTCCAGATATTTAATACCTTTATTCTTCCAGTATGTAAAGTTTATCATTTTATTATTTTGTAGGATATCAGGGTTATTCCAGATAGGTGTACGACTGCATGGGATAAGGGATGACTTTGTCATTTTGAGGAACTCCCACCATGCTGTCAGAGTAGAGCTAATGTTGATATTTTTGAAGCATGTATGCCGTTTTATATTTGAGCTTATAAACGGCAGATCTGAAATCATGATATTATTGCACATTTCCTGTTCTATATCTAACCAAGGCTCATCTAAAAGACTATTTTTTATCCATTTAGAGATGTATTGTAGCCTATTTGCTAAGTAATAGTTATGGAAGTTAGGCAGATCTAATCCTCCCCTGTCTTTAGTCTTCTGTATTGTCTTTAAGCTAATACGTGGGGGTTTATCTTTCCAAAGAAATCTAGAAATGGCAGAGTCTAGAGATTTAAACCAGTCAGATGATGGTTTATTGGGGATCATTGAAAATAAATAATTAATTCTAGGTAGGACCATCATTTTTATTGAAGCTACCCTACCCATAAGTGTGATTGGAAGCGATTTCCATCTTTCAAGGTCCTCTTCTATCCTGTTTAAAAGTGGGGCATGGTTAAGTTTAAGTAAATCTGTTAAATTATTCGACACAGTAATACCTAAATATTTAATATTTCCTGATTGCATTTGTAAATTTAGGGAGTTTTCGAGAGAGCAATTAATTGACAGTACCGTAGATTTAGACCAGTTTAACGAGTAATCTGATACTTTGGAGAAAGATTCTAGTATTCTAATTACTTGTAAAAGAGAGTTATTTGAATGCTGGAGATAAAGTAATACATCATCCGCGTACAGACTAATCTTGTGCTCTATTTTCAAGCATTTTATACCTTTTACAGCTTTTGTTTGTCTGATTGTTGCTGCTAGAGGTTCTATAAAGATGGCAAAAAGTGATGGAGAAAGAGGGCATCCTTGCCTGGTGCCCCTCTGTAGACAAAAACTGGAAGATATTTGATTATTTGTCCTGACACAGGCTGTTGGAGAATTGTATAGAATTTTTAACCAGTTTATGAAGAAATCGCCAAAACCGAATTTATGAAGAGTAGCGAATAAAAATTTCCAATTTACTCTATCAAATGCTTTTTCTGCGTCTAAAGACAATATATTGGTTTTAATGTTTTTACTGTAGGAATAATCAATTAAATTAAGTAATCGGCGTGTATTTGTGGATGACTGCCTTCCTCTGATGAAACCAGTTTGATCTGGATGTATTATGAGAGGAGTTACTTTGTCTAATCTTTTTGCTAAAGCTTTACAGATTATCTTAATATCCACATTAATTAAGGATATGGGACGATAACTAGTGGGCAACACAGGATCTTTGTCTGGCTTGAGCAGAAGGCTGATGGTGGCAGAGTTCATATTAGCTGGAAATCTACCTTTTTCCTGTATTTCCTGCAACATTCTGTGGAACGTTGGGGCTAGAATATTCCAGAACTCTTTATAAAACTCAGTGGGGAATCCATCTGGACCTGGAGCCTTTTTATTAGGCATGCTTTTAAGAGCTTCCTGGGTTTCAGCTGTTGTCAGCGGGGAATCCAGTGTCATTCTTTGGTTATCTGATAATTTAGGAAGTGTAATTTTATCCAGAAATTGCTTAATATCCTTCTCTGATGGATTTATCTGTGGTGTGTATAAAGATTTATAGAAATCGCGGAAGGTATTATTTATACACTCTGGTTCACTTACTGTATTACCAGTTGAATCTGTAACTGCAAATATAGTAGTTTTCTCCTTATTTATTTTAAGCTGATTAGCTAGAAAGCTTCCTGACTTATTGCCATGTTCAAAATTTTCTATTCGGAGCCTTTGTATTAGAAATCTATTTTGCTTTTCAATATAGTAGTTTAGTTCTAATTTTACTTCACGGATTTTACCTAACTTCCCTTCTTCTTGAGATAAATCTAGTAACTTAAGTTTCTCTTCTAATTCCTGAATCTTTTTGTTTTCTTTTTTCTTTTTATGAGATGAGAAAGAAATTATTTTACCTCTCATCACTGCTTTTCCAGCTTCCCACAATATCGATGCCGATGTACCTGGTTGATCATTGTATTCTAAGTATGAAGCCCACTGTTCTTTAATGAATTTTATAAATTCTTCATCTTTAAGCAGTGATGTATTAAATCTCCAGCTTTTGTTTTGTGTGGTTATTTTTTTATTAATTAAGGTGAGAGTAACAGGAGCGTGATCACTGATAGCAATAGGATGAATTACCGTCTCTGAAACGACCGACAGCAGTGAGCTACTTATAAGAAAGTAGTCCAGACGAGAGTACGAATGGTGAACATTTGAGAAAAAAGTGTATTCTTTACTAATAGGATGAAGAGAACGCCATGCATCGCAAAGACCAAAACCACTCATGTATTGTTTGACTACATTTACTGACTGCCAACTACGCTGAGTCCCTGTTTTATTCAACCTGTCTATATCGTTATTTAAACCAAAGTTGAAGTCACCTCCTATAATTAGTGAACAATCCCCGTGTTTTGAAAGTGCAAGGAAGAATTGGTGGAAAAAAGAGGGGTCATCAACATTTGGACTATATATACTGACAATACATAGCTTCTGGTTATGGATAGCTATTTTAATTATTATGTATCTACCTTCAGGATCTATAGTTTTATCTAATATTTTAAAACTAACGCTTTTGTGGATTAAGATTGCTACACCTCTCTGTCTAGAGTTATAGCAGGCCGCAAACACATTAGGGAACTCAGGTGAGTTAAGCTCACTTGCATTTGTAGCTGATTTGTGGGTTTCTTGCAATAATACAACATCTGCCTTTAATCTAGTAAGCTGGTTAATGATCTTCATTTTTTTCTCTCTGGTGCCAGCCCCATGCACATTCCATGTCACAAGTTCTTTTGTTTTAAGTCCATATATTATTGGGTCCAGGAATGGTGGAAAGATCAGAACAGACACCCCAAAAGCCCTTCTCAGAAAAGGGGACACATTCTGAAAACGATGAAAGAAGATTGTAAAGGTGGTATTAATTTGTAGGATTAAAAAAACAACTAAATGGGTCCCACATGTTTAAATGGTGAATTGGACATGCTTGCAGTCTTCTTTCTTCTGGTATCTCTGAGCTGCGAGAACTTGCAGTCTTTATTGTTCTAGCTGATGAGATATTTCGACCGAAAAGTAACATTATATTATAAAGCAAAAACTGCATTCATCCAAATGTTTGAACGTGGGAGTTCTTACCTTTAGCAGTCCGTTTCCTCATCTTCAACCAAGCTTCTGTCTTTTACATTACCCACAGATAACCCATGAGAAAATGTGTGAGATCATAAAGACATGCATTACCTAAAATAACATCATGCACAGGCACATTAAACGAATCATTGCCATACGGTGAATGCTGTGGAGCTTAGCTGTTGCTTCAACAGCAACAATTTTGCCAATTTCACAAATGGAATATTTTTATTTACACATTTATCAGGAAGAAGGCAACATATTCAGAAGCAGATCATTTATGCTGAAACGGAATTCATAAAATCTTTCTTGTTTTTCTATCCCAAACAGCTCAACTGCACCAAAATATGTCAGCCAATGTCTGGCTGTGTCATGGTTGCGGTGAAATATTTTTATGAATAATTAAGATACTTACAAAAAATGTAGCAGCAAAGGAAATTATATTATAGGCTCAGGACACAGGGTGTCAGGAAGAAAGAATTCAGGGAGCGGGGTAGTGGAAGTAAAAGGTGCAACATTATTATCATTTATTATTGTTATTTACATTTCAGCGGAAGTGATGTACAGGTGCACATACACATACAAGCATACATGAATATACTGTAATCAGAGCAGAGAATCCTGGAATAGATTAACTTTACATGTGGTGTTATGTACATCAGGTAGGTGGGTTTGGTATATAGTATATACAATATGACGATATGAACAGCTCTGAAACAAAGAGCAATGGATAAATAACTGATTAGTGGTAGCAGGTGGCTGAATAGAGGCAGAATTACCTGGGTGTTACACAGGTGTTTTTTGGACACTGAGTCAGCAGTTTATTAGAGTGTTGGCAAATTTGAAGGACCAGCTCCACAATATATTTACTTTGCAAACTAATTTTTGAATTTCCAAACTAAATATTTATTTTGGAAAACTAAATATTTAGCTCGGACCTAAATATTTTGTTAGCAAGCTAGCTTACTGCTAACCAACAATTTTGATTGGCTCTAAATGTTAAGCTAATATGTAAATTAACTTGCAGATAAGCGGAAGTAGCTGGGTCTTGCTATCCTCTAAATAAACCCCTGCTGCTGATGAGACTGAATCATTTCTGTCGTCACTCATAACTTCTTTTATTATCGATCCTTTTCCTCTCATGTACTCAACATTTTAGCTGAATACATAGGACAAGCCATTTTAACGGCAATACAGATGTTTACTCATGGATCTGGGTCAGTCCCAGTTGTGGACATCCTGTTCCCAGCAAAAACTATTCCTGGAAATGTCCCTAATTTTAGAGCTTTATGTCTAAGAAGCAAATGTTGCATATGCAACAACAGCTTCAGTAGCTGGTCGCGCTGCAGTTAGAGACAGAGCAGTAGTAGATGCAGGCGAGTGCACTGTAATCCCCCACCCTGTCAGAATTATGCAGGCAGTGCTGTGTACCTCTCTGCCAGCGCTGCCTGCTCTCTCTTCTCTCCCTCTTTCACAGGTGATTGCAGTTTGACTGGTGGGCGTGGTGCGCACCTGCGGCTCGTTTGGCAGCTCCGGGCTGGAGCTTAAAAGCAGGTTGAAGGCAGCTGAAGGACACCAGAGTGTTAAACCGTTGTGGTACACTTCAGTGGCCACTGTCTCTCGACAGTTTACCTGTTCCCAGCGCTAACTCGTGTTTCCTGTTTCTCACAGATCGCTTCATGCACTGGATCACTCTCTGGATGCTCTTCCGAGTTCTGAAGTCTCAAGTCAAGTCCCTGGAACCTCTTCGCTCAGCCTTTCCTCTGGCACTCCCCTCGAGCTCCCTTGGTGTTACCAAGCCGGACAAGAGTTCCCTTCTGCACCCTCCCTGGTTCCTCCAGCTGCTTACTGCCACTGCCTCCTGCTTCGGTGCTGCTCGGACCTCCGCCAAGCCCCATCTACCCGCTCACCTGTCGCTCAGTGACCTGGCTCCACCTCAGAGACAAGCTCCACTGAATCCGTCTTCCATTGCACCCCCCCGGCTATGTTTCCTGAACCCGGCGAGTATCAGTCACGGTTCCCGATAACTGTCGGCCGCCCGCTCTGTGGTCCTTCCTCCCTGTGATTTCTCGTCGATCGCTCACGTAGTGAGCCTCCATCTCCGTGAACCTCTGTGCCTGTTAGTAAACATCTTAAACTGCTCTCTGCCTCCCGATTGTGTTCTGCATGTGGACCAAACACTTAAAAACCATGACACACAAAAGTTATTTAATGTTTATTAAATAACTGTTGGTCTGTTAGATATTGTCTAACAATATATTATTGTCTAACTATTGTTCTAATATCAGCTTTATCAGCTGATATTAGAACAATAGTTGAAAGAGTGAGTCGAGCACTGGTTTTCTTCTAACAACAAACTCTGCATACATAGGCAATAAATGAGTGACAACTTATCTTCAAGTACAGGAATTTATTAACACAAATAAATGCACATCCAGTGAACACCATTATAGAATGTTTTTTCTGAGTTAACAATATATTTCAATCAACAAATCCTCTCTACTAGGCTATGAAACTTAGTTAAACTACTAAGCAAAATTAAAATTAAAATTAAAGAAACTTAGGAACAATGTACACACAAAAGATCAATAGTTTAAAACCATCACCATAACAAATATTCAGTGAAACTTGGGTTCACTGAAGATCTAAGTTAGAGAACCAAATTTAGTCTTAAAGGAATGGAATTAGGTTAAATTTGCATAACTTATTTAGAACATATGGTATGTGTTCAACTCATTCACCATGCAACTACAAGGTAAATAAAACATTATTTGAGGAAAAAACATTTTAAAGAATAACCTCTCCCTTAATATCTCTCCCTGGTTTGCCACCTTATTGTGGTGGAGGGGTTTGGGTGTCCCAATGACCCTAGGAGCTATGCTGTCAGGAGCTTTATGCCCCAAGTAGGGTCACCCAAGGCCGACAGGTCCTAGGTGAGGGACCAGACAAAGAGCAGCCCAAAGACCCCTTATAAGGAATACAACAAATGGATGTAGTGTTCCCTCGCCCGGACGCGGGTCACCGGCGCCCCACTCTGGAGCCAGGCCTGGAGGTGGGGCACGCTGGCGAGCACCTGGTGGCCGGGTTTTTATCCATGGAGCCCGGCCGGGCACAGCCCGAAGAGGAAACATGGGTCCCCCTTCCAATGGGCTCAACACCTGTCAGAGGGGCCAAAGGGGTTGGGTGCATTGTGTAATGGGTGGCAGTCAAGGGCGGGGACCTTGGTGTTCTGATCCTCAGCTGAAGAAGCAGGCTCTTGGGACATGGAATGTCACCTCTCTGGTGGGGAAGGAGCCTGAGCTAGTGTGCGAGGTTGAGAGGTACCGGCTAGAGATAGTCGGACTTGCCTCGACGCATGGCTCTGGCTCTGGAACCAGTCTCCATGAGAGGGGCTGGACATTCTTCCACTCAGGAGTTGCCCCTGATGAGAGGTGCTGAGCAGGACTGGACATACTTGTTGCCCCTCATCTTGTTGCCTGTACGTTGGGGTTTACCCCGGTGAACAAGAGAGTAGCCTCCCTCTGCATAGTGTGGGGGGACGGGTTCTGACTGTTGTTTGTGCTTTTGCGCCAAATAGCAGTTCAGATTACCCAACCTTTTTGGAGTCCTTAGAGGGGGTACTGGAGAGTGCCCCTCCTGGGCACTCCCTTGTTCTGGGGGACTTCAACACTCACATGGGCAATGACAGTGAGACCTGGAGGGGCGTGGTTGGAAGGAATGGCCCACCTGATCTGAACTCGAGTGGTGTTCTGTTGTTGGACTTCTATACTCGTCATGGATTGTCCATAACAAACACCATGTTCAAGTATAAGGGTGTCCATATTTGCTCTTGGTACCAGGACACCCTAGGCCATAGTTCAATGATTGACTTTGTTGTTTTTTCATCTGACCTGTGGCCGCATGTCTTGGACACTCGGGTGAAGAGAGGGGCGGAGCTCTCCACCGACCACTACCTGGTGGTGTGCTGGCTCCGATGGGTGGCTTCATTGGCCTGTGGGACTCTGGAAGCAGCTGATGTGTACCGGCAGTCAAAGCGGCCGCATGTCTTGGACACTCGGGTGAAGAGAGGGGCGGAGCTCTCCACCGACCAATACCTGGTGGTGAGCTGGCTCCGATGGGTGGCTTCATTGGCCTGTGGTACTCTGGAAGCAGCTGATGTGTACCGGCAGTCAAAGCGGCAGGCAGCTTGGCTGGTCGCTGAGGCAAAAACTCGGGCGTGGGAAGAGTTCGAAAAGGCCATGGAGAAAGCGATTCTGAACCACTATCCGGCGTCTCAGGAGGGGGAAGCAGTACAGTACCAACACTGTTTATAGTGGGGGTGGTGTGCTGCTGACCTCGACTTGGGACGTCGTGTGTCGGTAGGCGGAATACTTTGAAGACCTCCTTAATCCCACCAACATGTCTTCCATTGAGGAAGCAGAGCCTGGGGACTCCGGGTCAGGTTCTCCCTTCTCTGGTGCTGAGGTCACCGATGTGGTTAAAAAGCTAATCGGTGGCAAGGCCCTGGGGGTGGATGAGATTCACCCTGGTACCATATGGCTCTGGATGTTGTGGGGTTGTGTTGGTTCATGTGACTTTGCAACAATGTGTGGACATCAGGGACAATTCCCCTGGATTGGCAGACTGGGGTGGTGGTCCCCCTATTTAAAAAGGGGGACCGGAGGGTGTGTCCCAACTTCAGAGGAATCACACTCTTAAGCCTCCCTGGTAAGGTCTATTCCGGGGTTCTGGAAAGGAGGGTCCGTCGGATAGTTGAATCTTGGATTCAGGAAGAGCAGTGTGGTTTTCGTCCTGGTCATGGAACACTGGATCAGCTCTACACCCTCAGCAGGATCCTGGAGGGTGCATGGGAGTTTGCCCAACCAGTCTACATGTGTTTTGTGGATCTGGAGAAGGCATTTGACAGTGTCTCTCGGGGGGTCTTGTGGGGGGTACTCCAGGAATATGGAGTACCAGGCCTGTTAGGTCTCTGTATGACCAGTGTCAGAGCCTGGTCCGCATTGCTGGCAGTAAGTCGGACTCATTTCCAGTGAGAGTTGGACTCCGCCAAGGTTGCCCTTTGTCACCGATTCTGTTCATAACTTTTCTGGACAGAATTTCTAGGCGCAGCCAAGGTGTTGAGGGGATTCGTTTTGGTGGCCTTTGGATCGCGTCTCTGCTATTCGCGGATGACGTGGTTCTATTGGCTTCATCAGGGCGTGATCTACAGCTCTCACTGGAGCGGTTCGCAGCCGAGTATGAAGCGGCCGAGATGAGGATCAGTGCCTCCGGGTTGGGGAGGATGTACTGCCCCTAGTGGAGGAGTTTAAGTATCATGGGGTCTTGTCCACGAATGAGGGGAAGATGGAGCGGGAGATCGACAAGCGGATAAGCGACCCCGGATAAGCGGAAGGGGATGGATGGATGAATGGATGGATTTACTGAATAAAAATCAACATAACGTATAGTGCAATTGATTTTTATTAATGTAACTATTTTTGTTAACTATTTAACATCAGTGTCCTCTATTAATGCTGTACTAACACTCCAAGCACTATCGGACCATGGCGGAACGAAACAAAAACAAGAATTATGTTTAAGTAAGCCATATGTCACAATTTGGGGTTTTTATTTATGTTTTTGGACTGTTTATTTCCATTCCATGCGCTACAGTCACCATCCCAGTCACCACTCAGCACCTTAATCAGCTCCACTCCAGCTGCTGCAGCCAATTAGTCTCAACTCTGCTCACCTGTCACTCTGCCTACTTGTACCTGCCTCACTCATCCATCTCCCTGCAAGAACATCTCATCTTGTCCCGCTGCATGCATGTATTGTTCCACAGTATCTTCTTGTCACTTTGCCTGTTTATTCCCAGGACCTGCCCCTGCCCTGCCCTGCCCTCTCTAGTTTGTTTAACTAGTTCAGTTCGCATCACTTGCTAAAGTTTAAGTAAAGGTGGCATTATTTAAGTGAACAAATTTACCGTAGCCCTAAAGCCCTACCCAGCCTTCTCTTTTCTGGACCCAACCTGGACTGATATCTCAACCATGAACCTCGCCTAGCCCTACGGATATTTCTGCTTGTCTCTGTCCTCCCATGTAGGACACACACCTGCCTTACAGCGCTGATTCCAGTCTCTACAAACCCGCTTATCACCACCTGCTCTGAACATCCAGCTTGTCACTGCCAGACTCCTCAGTGTTTGCCAGCAGATGTTTTTTTTTTCTGTCTGTTCAGTTTATTATTAATAAACCTTTTCTAATGACATATAACATCACTATAAATGATAACCATAAACAATCAGCATAAACATTAATTATGTCACATCACCATAACATAACTTATTGTCTGACGTATTACATCCTTTTAATTTTAAAGGGTAGCTCTGTCATTGTTTAAATTAAACATTGAATTGCTGCAGAAAACGCAATTTCCTTTAAATATTTGCTCAATCTTTGGTACTTTCTCAGATTGGATTTTTGACTGGACAGTCACCAGTCAGGGTCCATCAAGCCCAAAAACGACTAATTCCAGTCAACAGCAGAATTCTCAGTGCACCCCTAAAAGATGTTTATGTATATTTTATGTTAAAATAGCTATATTTTTACAAGACTGCCCTCAGTAGTGTGACTTTGTGTCAGCATACATTATGACTTTATTTCTTTTAGATGTTTGTATTCTCTACAGGAAGAAAAATACCTTATTTGCACTAATCCTAGCATCCATCCATACTTTGTATATAACTTGTGGGTTAGTGCCCATCATGCACATCTAAGGGTAATTTACAGACTGATCGATGGAAGCTGGAGTCCCCAGAGACCCCACACATGCACAGGGCAAACAGGCAAACTGCAGGCAGGGATTTGAAACCAGAACCTTCTTGCAGCAGGGCAACAGTGCTACCAGCTCTATCAATGTGCAGCCCCCTAATCCTTACATGTTCAGTGATATTTTGTTTTTTTTAATTGAATAAATAGACTGAGGTGAGGTGATTGCTAAAGTTTGGAAGGTCTATTATTTGTACTCAATGTCCAGATTTAACAAAAACATTTGTATTTGGTTATTTAGAATAGACAATACTACAGTGCAGTTAGTAGTTGTTCCACATTTTGATCTGTCTGGCAAAGCAGAAAATAAAAAATACTAAAGTACAGTAATTGCTGGTAAAAATATGTTAATCACCAACAATAATGGCAAAATAAAAGTTATAGCTATTTCATATCTTCAACAAAATTCACAATTTTTTCAGTGCTAAAACTAGTGTTTCAGGAGGTTTACTTGTAATACAATTATTTGGTGAAAACAGACTGAGTCAAGGAGGCATTATTCTGAAAATGTGAATTCAGATATTAGAGATTTTGACTTAGTATAACTTCAAATGTGCAATGAGCTGCAGGACATAGTTTAACCTCAAAAGTAAAAGTGCACTGACGCCATAAGCTTTTCAGTTAAAACCTGTAGTGATTAACTGTGTATTAGAAAACATAGATGATAAACTTTGTTTTAGAAAGTTGGATTTTATTGTCCCTTGTCTGACAAATTGTTCATTCACATTATTTTGTTTAAAATGCACAGTTTATTTTACAGTATATGAAAAACAAAAGCAAAAACCATTCAACGACGTCAAAAAATATATTTGGTCCATTTAAGGTGTTTAGCATGAAGCAATATTTATAGGTCTGATATGTTAAATTAGGGAGAAAAACAACTCACAAGAATGTACACAGCCAGTAAAAAAAAGAAAAACATGTATTAAAACAATAGAAAAAAGTCTAATGGGTCACCATTTTCGCTTTTATTTCTATGAAACACACTTCTATCCATACTATCGGTGAGGATTGTAAATTGTGAGCAAAGTAACTTTTAATCTTGATCAATTATTGATGCTGGTGTCCTTTTAGGCTGTCACTGTTGCAACAAGTTATTTTGATCCAATAAACATGGTACTCCCCTTAAAATGCCTAATCAAATAGAGGCTTAAATGAAAACAGCTTTTACATACACAGAAATTAAGAAAATAAAAGCACAAGCAAATAATTGTTCATCAAGATCATTTAAGTGTCATCTTTCTTGTTGTCAGTGATGTATAATGCCCACAAGTTACTAACTGAATCATCCCTTTTTATCATTGTGACTATACAAATGGAAGAACTGCATTGTTGTATATTGGGATCTGAGTGAAACTCAGAAGGATAGTCTGCTCTTGAAGATGCTCAGGAAAGTTCTGCGTATTTCACTGGTATACAGGCCATACACAATAGGATTGATAAGTGGAGGTAAAAGAAACATTAGCATACCCATTACCTTTTGTAAATCAGGAGAAATATTTTTGAACCTATGTGATAAAACTGTGAAAGTTCCTGCAATCTCAAAAATGACAAGTATAACCAACTGTGCAACACACGTGTTGACTGCTTTTGCCTTTGTGTCAGACTGCTTCCTACTCAAACATGCAATCAGAATTTTAAAATAAGAATATGCCTGAATAGACATACTCAGAACTTGTATGAAAGCAGTGTTAAAAAGCCCAATTATGTTATTAATAGTTGTGTTTCCACATGTGAGCTTCACAAGAGACGGGTTGTCACAAAATACGTTCAGTATAACAGATCTGCACCTGGGAAGCCTTGACTGAAGAGAAAATAGTGAAAGGATGAAGACAAAGTCAAAACCCCAAACCATGCAATTAATAAGAGCAACCATTCTTGGGGTCATCACAGAACTATAGCGTAGTGGCATACAGATGGCAATGTAACGATCAAAGGCCATTGCAGCAAGAACAAACAGGATTCCCCCAGCGCACATGTGCAGAAGGAAAGCTTGTAGAACACATAGAGGATAGGAAACTTCATGAGTCTCTGTAACAATATCTGAAAGTATTTTTGGTAGCATAGCAGTTATTCCTATTAAATCATTGAGGGGCAGACTAATCAGGATAAAATACATGGGTTTGTGAAGGTTCTCCTTCAGAATTATCAAAGACATCAGAGTCAGATTGCAGGACATGCTGAACAAGTAAATGGCTAGGCCAAACAAAAATATTGGATACTTTCCTCCAGGTGGAATAAAAAATGTCTCCAGGGTTAGTTGAGAACTAATTCCAAATGAGTTGTTTTCCATTTTAAATTAGATTGATCGAGAAAGAATCATCAACACCCATTATTGAAAATCAAGCCAAAACCTACGGAAGTCACAGTTGGCGCAACTCATGTTTCAATGAACTGCAAGCTGGACTGCTGATAACTGCTCCACATGGCTTGCTTTATTGTTTCTCCTTTGCTTGTTTCCATCATCTTTCACCTCAGGGATTAGCGTGGCTTTGCAGGTAGACAATAACATGAAGACTGAAGGGCTTTAGTTCAGCAGTTCTCAAACGTTTTATTGCAAGCAGCACATGAGTAAGTACTTTTCCAAGTACTTACTCAAGAGGTGTGCTACTACTCAAGGCAGTAGCACAAGTCTTCAACACCATAACATCATTTATTGAAGGATGTAGTTTTAATTTGCATCCATTTGAGCTCACATGTTGAAATTTCCAAGTTTCTCATTAGAAAAAGTAACAGACTCATCCCACTGAAGTCAGGATTTCATGTGGGAAAGTTGAAGGCTATGGAGGACCATACCTGCCATAATTCAGAAAACATACAGAAATAAATAAATGCCTCAATAAAATAAATACAGGGCCAAAACGTAGCTAAAAATATAAAATTTAGTGTCATTGAATTCAACAAAATAATACAAAGGAGTCATTTATTTAATAATTGATCAATTAATCAGCAACAAATACATATTTCTAATTCAATATTTAACTGCTGTGTTTTATATCTTTTTTTTAATGAATGATTTTATTTAAATCATTTTTAATTATTATTTTTTCTTGAACTATTTATAAATTCTTTGTGCATTTATTACAAGGGATTTTTATTTTTTTATTTTATTTGAACTACTAATTTTCAATCATAACTTTTTCTTGAACTCTTAATTTTTCCCCTCAAAAGTAATATTTTTTGCAAATTATTTTACCGTCCTTTTAATTCGGAAACACTGATTTTCACCTTTAATGCATCCCTGTGGGACTTTCTCCCCCAACCGTTCCCCCCAGCCTTTTTATATCCATCCCCTCTTTTTCCACTTTTCCACCTGGTCAACTGTGCAGCTGGAAATGTAAAAACAGAGGGCATGATTTTTGGAACAACGTCACCGTCTCAGTTTCTCGATTATTGGTCGAGGTCAAGCCTGTAGGAAGAAGCTGCTGAGTGCCTGGTTTTGGAAAGGAGCTAGCTGTAGCAGCTAACTTCTATTGATATGTTTGCTAATAAACTTAAAAGGGTTGCGGATTTGGCAGTAGAGTAGTACAGTTAGCAGAAGATAGTGCAATTAGTTGGGATACTTAACTGAATCAGGTAGACTCTCCAACTGAGAGAATACTTCAGTTTGTAGGCGGTTTCGAGTTGCTTTCAAAATAAAAACACGCAGAAGAGGCAGACTATTTTTCACATCCAATCAGACCAAACATATTTTAAGAACCTCACAGCTGGATTACCATCTCAGAGCCTGCCCAGTGTATAAAACACCATTCTAATAATTTTTTAAGCTATTATTCAAGGACGATTTCTGTCCTGATAGCCTATACAGCTTAGTTTCCAATTCATATTTTATGTGGAATTTTATGTCTTGCTTTCTGGGAATGTAGCAGGTTCCCTGGTTCAAACAGACTGCCTCCTTCGGTCTATGATTGATACCCTTTGCCCTGCAAAGTTCCCTGTGTGCTGCACAGCAGATCAATACTCAATAAGTGATGTGTTACATACAAGGACAAATTTTGTTGGAGTGACAAAATTATTTTAAAAGGGAATATTTGGACCATCTTGTTGATGCCCTGGAATTTCTCTCCAGCTGCAGGTGTCTGTACATTTAATCACATGTATTTAGACAAAACATTTTAAGAACTTCAAGGCTATATTATCGTCTTTAAGCATATCTAATAATACTTCTTTAAAATATTCAGTTTTTTTTTTTTAAATAAAGCTCGGAAAACAGGGCCGATATATAAAAGGATATTTTTTGCCCTGATCTTAGTTTGTATATATGTTGATCAAAAGATTTATTTTGCATTTTATATGGAATCTCAAAGATAAAACCCCATAAACATGGTAATATTTCCAATATCCATAAGCGATACAAAATAAAACTGTCCATTATAACCATCTAATTTTTGTACAGATTAATAGTTAACCATCTAAGTGTCTCAAAAATTCTTATCCATAGAATAAAAAAAGACCTCCAAGAACATAGGAAAATATGTATATCTCACCAGATTCATGATCCATTAAACAAATATTTAAAAATCTGCCTGATGTCACAGGCTGAGTCCTCCCTATATTAACACTAAACCACCCAAATATGGATGGTTTAATGTTACTTGCAAAAAGCAACATGATTCACATTTGAGGCTTCCTGTTCAGGTTAGGAGTAAACCATCTATGTAACTGAACATGTACAGTATATCTGTTGTAAAATTGGAAGCTACTTGAATATTGAATATTTCAATTTCAAATTTCTTTGAATATTTATCAGTTACAGATTTGTTCCAGGCTTTTGTAAAGGTCATCATAATGACATTACACTGAGCTTAACTGGATGCTTTTTCATCAGATTGTGTTTCATAGATGGTAAACATGTTTGACCCTAAAGCAGGAAGAAACAGGGTGTGTTATTGCCATTAATGCCATTAGTGATCAAATAATGCTGTACATACAAAGATTTTGTTTGCTAGTTTAGAACTCTGTAACATTTTTTAAATAATCCATGAATAATTTTTAAGAATTTTCCCTTTTTAATAGGGACTATACATGTTTCCATTTTATTCTTTTGTTGATGCATGACTTAAATATTGATGATTATAGTTTCTTCCCAATCAGCATGATATATTTGTCTTGAAACACTCTGTAGATGTAAATAGGTGGTTTGTTGAGATTATCCAATCTAATTTGACCTTCACAGTTTGAAGTCACTTTTCTAAGTGTCCTGAAGAGATCTCCACCGTGCCAATTAAGGGCACTATGGACAGCATCAACAATACATAAAGTCTTAGATGATTTTATTTTTTGTACTCTTTTGCAATGCAGTCTTAAAAGAGGGACAGTGTCCTCTGTCCTTCCGTTTGAAATCCCTGCCTATTTGTTACATTTTCCTATGCAGACACCAGCAGCTGGAGAGAAAGTCCAGCTCATCAACAAGATTGTCCATATGTTCCCTTTTGTAATAATCTTTATCATTCCAACAAAATATGTCCTCACATTTAACATATCCCCTATCGAGCAGTGGGCTGCTATATAGCACCCAGAGAGCATTTCAGGGCTAAGGTTATTGCTCAGAGACCCAAAGAGGCAGCCTGTTGGATTTGAACCAGGGAGCTTGCAACGTTCCCAAAAGCAAGCGCTGTGATTCAACCAACTCCTCTGTTTCTTCGACTTTACTTCAACGTGAACAAAGTTTGTATTATTTTTTTAAAGGGACAGTGTGTAACAAATTTGGCTTTTAATAAGCAAAAATCAAGAATTGATAACTTCACATCAAAAATGAAAGTGTTCTCATAACTTAGAATTAGTAGTTTATAAATACATAGGTACGCTGCATAAGTCGGGAAACAAGCGGATGCGCATTCATTTTAAACGATTATCGCAGCTTTTAGCAATAGCTAAAACATGGGGGACATGTTTACGTTGTCACACTTATTATACTCCAAGGCCTCCATAGTAGCTATTACGATGAAGTCATTTGTAATTCATTTAGCACACCATTAGATGGTGTGCCAGTGTGAAAATCTTATACACCGGGGCTTTAAAAAAAAGTATGCAAAGTCGTTGCCTCAACAAAAAAACTGTGAAAATTTTTTGTATGTCCAAGTTGTACACATTAAATTTACACAAGTCTATGAACTTAATCATTTTGAGTAAGTTCACTTAATAGTGACCGCAAGTTCTTTTTGTGGAATCTGCCTTTAAAGCTCATCTACTTGCAGGGATGTTTCCTTAATATGTTTCCATGTTGTTAATCATGCAATTCTGCATTTACAATGTGACAAGACTTATTACTCAGGACACAGGGAGAATTTATTCTTGATTCATCAAACAACCAGCAGATCACAGAGGTCAACCTCTTAGGAAGTCCTGTGTTCTATAATATTGAATATATCCCATTAATCATTACAGCAGCTTCACTCGGGATTTTGTCTGGCCACATCCATTGCCAAATAAATCAGCCAATGAGGCTAAATTGATCTCCACAAGTCTCCACCTCTTTCAAATGCTTAATTTTTGTCTCATATACTGGAGACCTGTCCAGGGTGTACCCCGCCTCTTGCCCATTGACAGCTGGAGATAGGCACCAGCACCCTCGCGACCCGACAAGGGATAGACGTGTTAGATAATAGATGGATGGATGTTTTAGAGTCTTAACTTTACATACATTAAAATACAATTTTGTCACTGTGAGCTTTGGTAACTCTGCTTTTTTCATGTTTCTCAGACTCGTCTTGTGAGTCACTTAGACAGGGCTTTCTCTCCAGCGACTCCTAAACTTTGGAAAGGTCTTCCACTCACTGTAAGGAAAACATATATCTTGATGATTTTACATTTCTTTTTACATGGCTTATCGGCTTTTAATTCCAGTTGATTAGGAGCAGGGGGAGGCTGGGGTTGAAACTGGTTTTGAGAGGCCTTTTATCTGATTGCACGCCGGACGCCAGTGAAACAGTAATTTTGACACTTTATTTGCAGTGACAAAATACTTTTTTAACAATTAAAACTACATGGTTATGTATTTAATGATATAAACTATTTTCAGTTTATAAAGGTTTACTAACCAATCAGCTTGTCATAAAAATCAAAGCAAATATTAATGAACAAAAACCAAAGCTGTATCCTGAAATACGAGCTCGACCTGAAAATAATTACTTGTCATTCTGTTTTTAGATGTCAAAAAACCTTGGTTTAGACTACAATCCTGAAATCTCAAGAGGTTTAACATAACTATGCAAATACTTATTACCAACCCAGTCTTGCACACTGTAAATGACATTGTTTTAAGTGGTTCCTGCTCCCCTTTCCTGCTTCTTCTCTTCTTCCTCTTCAATCACCTTCTCCTTTGCATTCTCCAGTCCCTCCTCATCTGTCTCTTCCTTTTTCTTCTTCTTCTTCTTCTTCTTCTTCTTCTTCTTCTTCTTCTTCTTCTTCTTCTTCTTCTTCTTCTTCTTCTTCTTCTTCTTCTTCTTCTTCTTCTTCTTCTTCTTCTTCTTCTTCTTCTTCTTCTTCTACTACTACTACTACTACTACTACTACTACTACTACTACTACTACTACTACTACTACTACTCCTCCGACTGGCATTATCCTGGCCCTCTGCATCAACTCTATGTCCATGACTGACAATGGCCTCCTCAGCTACTAATAACAAAAGCATGGATGAACACTATAGTATTTATGCTTTTTTTTGTTTGTTTTTTTAGCAATTCTACAAATTAAATAACAAAACATAACATAGAAATAGTGAAGATAGACTCAATGTTGTCTATCCTGGATAAAAATCATAAGTTACCACTGATCTCTATATGATCTTTGCTTTTATTGCACTCACAACTTTTACTGGTGTATTTTATCTGCATCTCTTTGTTCCTTTTTTATTAGGCTATATTGGTTGTTTTATTGACTGTAGCACTTTACGATTTTTTTGTAAATGTAGTTTGTTATAAATTAAAGTATTATTATTAATATTATTATTATTGTTGTTGTTGTATTGTGATTTCTGACTGTAAAATTATTCTGTTCCAGTCTCAATGTGGAAACTAATGTCTGATTAGTGTTCTTTGTTCTGTTCATGTACAGCATTTTGAATTGTCTTGTTAGTGAAATGTGCTATACAAATACATTTGCCTTGTCTTGCCTTATTGTCAATTGTTTTAATTTATTTTGTTTTATTTTATTGGTTAAATATGAGTAACGACTGACCCAGCACTGGAAAAGAAGTCAATAAATGTCCAGCATTTAGTGGGAACAAATCTGTTTAGTCAAAAGTTGATTAAACGCCATATATCTATTTTATGTGTCTGCTTAATCATTGCAGGTTTGTTTTGTGGGACGCTGGATGGCAGCCTATTTCCAGTAGTTAGTGGGAGAAGGATCGGGTACACCATTGAAAATGTCAATAGTCCATCACTGGGCAACACAGAGACAAACTGGATAGGTCAATCGTGCACCCGCTCACACGTAAAGTAAAATAGAGTATCCTGTTAAATTACCAGGCATGTTTCTGGACTGTGGGAGAAAGCCAGAATACAAAGAGAAAGCCCAGACATGTAGCTGAACAATATGCAAACTAGACAAAAAAATGTATTGGAACCCAAGACCCTCCTGCTGCAAGGCAACATTGCTATCTGCAGCCCTAGTCAAAATATGCTACATCAAATTTAGAAATCTAAGTATTTTTCAATTCAGATATTGCCAAACCTAAGCTATATTAACCATATTTTAATGTTTTTTTTAAATTATAGTTAATGAAAAACTTCTGACACAAGCAAACTGTAAAACCTTTGCAATTTAGTACATTTCAAAATGGAAAAAATTGCATCAATCGGTTGTCTGATTACTCTGTCAAAGCACTCTTAATAATGAGCCCCTTTGAGATGTGATTAAATTATTGTTATTAACTGTCTCACAAAATAATTAATCCCTGGACAAATACCAACCATCTCCTGCCTCCATCTAATGTGGATGTCAATTCCCTCTAAGGGATGTTGTCCAACAATGCACCTGGGAGGCAGCATGTAAAATAGTTGTTAAGTTGGAAAGTGAGACAACTTTTGAAACTAACATTCTAGTGTGTTATTTAGTAAATGCATGTAATGATGACACTGGCAAATAAATAAATAAATAAGATTAATAAGAGCATATATTTTTGTTTGTTCCAGCAGCATTGCAGCAGTAATTGAAACAAAGCACTGGAGTGGTCACAGCAATCCACTGGGAGCAAAGACCACAAAAGCGCAGTTGGGACATTAGGAAAAAATAATCATTAAACCCCAGAGAAATGGACCTTAGAAACCTGAAGATGGTTTGATGATCCTTGACTTATTCTGCTGTCTTTTTATTGCATATGAATCAATAAATCTTACTGAGAAATGAGGATACTTTGTGTCCAATTGCAGAACATGAGGTTTGTTTGTGATGCAAGAAGTTTGCTATACATGCATCTGCAGTTTCCACCGTAGATGGCCTAAAAAAGGCTAGGGTGTTGGTTCATGTTTGAGTGAGTGTGTGACCTTTTGAGACATGATTAAAATAAACTACGTCATCCATAAATTCCAATATTTTACATACAATACAACATATTTCCTTTTTCATGCAAGTGTTAGGATGTGTCATTGTTGATTTGACCATGGGAAGCGAATGAATGTTTGTACATCTATTGGATCCTTTGACAATGCGTAATGTTCTCGGAAACTTTTGCATGTTGCGACAGTGGAGAGGAAAACTCCCCTTTAACAGAAAGAAACCTCAACCAGAACAAGGTTCAGTGTGAATGGCCATCTGCCACGACCAACTGGGGGTTACAAAAGACAGCGCAGAGACACAAAAGGAACACAGAATCACTGATCCAGGAGTACTATCTATGTTAGAGAGGGTAATGGCAGACTAGCTTCATAGGTGGCCTTGTCCAGGAATGAAGCACAGTTAAGCAGATAGACCCTGAGACAGTTTTCTGGTCAAGAGGGTGAAAGACAGCATGGTTAGTCGCAGTAAAAGCTCACCCAATAATTGTTTCTAGGAGAGAAACAGGGTTTAACTGTATGAGAGAGGGCCAGCTATATAATTTATAAGATAAATCTGATCAAAGGAAACCCTATAAACCTGTTTAATATAGGTTTTAAATTATGTGTCAGCATATCAGCATAACAGTGGAAAATAATCCCATGCTGACTGATAATTTTACCAATCGTAAATAAAGAGAATTAGCCCAAGAACCAAATCCTGTGGTACTCCACAAGCAACCCTGGAGTTTGAAGATTTTATTTGTTGGACAAATAAGATTCAAACAAGCCTAGTGCTTTCTATTTAATCCCTACAGCACATTCAATGCTTTTTAACATAATATTGTGATCAACTATATCAAATGTACCACTGAGATCTAACAGGACAAGTAGAGACACCAGTGCATTATCTGAGGCCATGAGAATATCCATCCATCCATCCTTTTCTTCATCTGTAGATAGTCTCTCCAGCATGTCCTGGGTCTTCCTCTGGGTCTGCTCCCAACGAAGAACTTTAATTTTCATCCAGAATTAGGAGGAGGACTACTTTTTTGTATTTTCCAACTCAAAAACAATTTGTCATATTTGTAGTGTGGCATTACCTAAAAAGGGGAACTTGGAGAGACATTTTAAGACATTTTAAGACAATCCACAAACACAGATTTTCCCGCTGAAGGTGCTCTACAAGCCCACAAAGTGCGGGAGCTGAAAAACCAGCTAGCTGCGCAACAGTCACGTTTCACTCGATCCAACACCAAGGGTAAGGCTGCAAATACTGCATCGTTTTGGGTCAGCAATGTTCTTGCCAAGAATAAAAAGGCTTTCAAGAATGGTAAAGTTGTAAAAGTGGTGTCTATGAAGGCAGCACTGTTCAGTGATTTTAAGAATAAAAGTGAGATTATGGCTGCTATACAAGATGTGCGGTTATCCCGGAATACTGTTACATACCGATGCGAGGGGATGACTGTGGATGTTATGGAGCAGCTAAAGAACATTGAAGAATGTGGAAAAAGAGCATTGAAGAATGTGAGTGTTTCCCCCTCCAGTTTGATGAGTTGACCGATGCGATGGCCTTACCCCAGCTATGTATATTTAGCAGGATGGTGTTTTTGGATAAGGATGAGCTACTTGCCATTGAAAGGACACACAAAGGGTGAAGATATTTTCAAATAATTTATGGAGTTTGTGGATAACAGCAAATTACCCCTCTTCAAGCTCATTTCTATTACAACCGATGGTGCTCCAGGGATGACAGGTCTCACCAGATTCATTGCACTCTGCAAGTGAAGTGAATCTTTCCCGGACATCCTGAACTATCACTGTATAATCCACCAGCAGACATTATGTGGAAAGATTTTAAGCATTAAAGACGTGACGGATGTTGCCATGAAGATTGTGTGCAGTGTACGGGCCAGGAGTCTATAGAGCAGGGGTCACGAATTAAAAATCAGCGGGGTCCGAATACAGAAAATCAACAACCAGTAAAGGTCCGGACACATTTTTAATTACAATCCGTTACTTCAAACAGTATTTAACACTGAAATAAAATGTTTATGCATCCACAAAAAATAACATAAAAATAGAACGTTTTTCTATTTTAAAATCCAAAGTGCTTTTTGAAATAGAGAACCACAATCTTTCACAGTTTGGTATATAGACAATTTCCTGACTTTCACATCTTTTATAAAACAACTGAACTTTTTTAAAAAAAAATTTTATGGCTTAATGAGACAAGTGAGCTTTAGGCTGCCCTGCAAGGGTTTTAAACCTTAGTTTGATTGGCAACAAAGCCAACCTCAAGCACATATCAAGGTGCTCCCTGTCACATTCAATATAAACCAATTTTATGATCATACAAGGCCAAACACAACCTTGGAAATGCAGGACACATCACCAACACTATCATGACATAGTACATTGTAATTTGACACAGATTGCTTTGCCCGTTATTGTTCACCAATTAATAATTACAGTTTATAAAAAGGCATGATTTAACTTTTTTGAAGTTTAATAAAATGGTTATATTTTAGCGCAGTGACTGGAGACCTGTCCAGGATGAACCCTGTGTCCGCGCTCCACTTTAACTTCATAAAAAAACTCTCTGAGAATCGCCTTTCTCTGGCCTCACCCAGGTAGAACCCGTTCTCCAGTCCATGTTGTAGCTGCAGTTTATTTATTTTATCTTTTTGATGTAGTTTTCTTAACAATCTGTAAGCATCAAAATCCTTGTCATTTTATTTAGTGTCCTGGAGCGCAGCTACTCATCAGGTGATCACTGCTGCATACCGACAGCAGATACAGCTCTGCCTTCTTTGTTTCAGAACAGCGCAGGTTTTTTTTTTTTTTTTTTATTACTCTTTCCGAATCGAACCCAGTCAAATGCAGCACATTGTTTCACAGTCCGACTCTTGTTCTTCAAGGGTCATGCTAAATTAGCCTGAGCTAGCGCGTTACTCTTCTTTGTGTTTTAAATAAAACATAACAGCGAATCACGAGGAGATCCCTGGTTGGTCGCCGCGTTTATCAGCGAGGGAATAAACGCTGACAGGCCACAGGTCATTTTATTTAGTGTCATTGATTAACTGCAGGAGGAGATTGACGCTTACCGAGGGAAGTTGTTGTCAGCTGCTGAACTTTCTGACCGGCTGGTTCGCATAAATCCATAGAAACCTTTGACCACCGCTACTTTCATTCATACCATCTGTGGCCAGTTTAAAATGCTCTCCCAAAAGTTAAAATGATGAACACCGATAAACCTCAGACTGGCCATGTCCGCTTTGGAAAGACCCGCCCTGCTCTCATTCTGATTGGCTAATGTCTCGCAGCTTCAGTGCAAAACCTTGAATAAAAAGTCTAGACGGGACCTTTTTAAGCTCAATTTCCAAATGACGGAAATCCGTCGCAGCGACGGAGAACTTTAACCCCCGAGTTAGACAATGTCGCCGGACAACATGCAGTAATATATAAATGTTTTAAATGAGGTTGGGTAGCAGCTGGGTCCGGATCCGGACCGTGGTCCGCTAATCCGTGACCTCTGCTATAGAGGCTCACCTGGAAGAGGCTGGTGCAGAACACACAGACTTGCTGCTGCATACAGACATAAGATGGCTAAGCAGAGGTAAATCTTTGGAAAGATTCTGTGAGTTTCTGCCTGAAATCAGGGACTTTTTGAAGCAGTCAAGCCATGGTGAATATCCAAAGTTGGAGGATGACGAGTGGCGCTTGGATTTATCATCTCTCACAGATCTCACTGGCTTGCTCCATGAACTTAACCTGGGGCTTCAAGGTAAAGACAAAAATTTCATACATATAATCAGCTCTATGAACACGTTCAAAAGCAGGCTAAAATTACTTTCAAGCCGGCTGCTATGCAGGGACCTGAGGAACTCTTCTTGCATGCAGGCAGAACTACAAAGTCAAGGTCAATATGTCACACAGCTTGAGCTTGAACGATATCATCAACAGGTTCACAGCATCTTGGCAGAGTGTGAGAGGCGATTTACAGACTTTTCATCCATTTAGCCTATTACCAGATACATGTGCTTCCCTTTTGTACACATATTGATGTGGATGACGTGGCAAAATTAGTCTCACATTTTCATCTGGACAGCTCTGGTGCTGAAACTGAGATTCTCGCATTGCAAAATGACATTGAAATCCAATCCAGAGCAGCACCTGGCATGAAAGGAGAGTTCTCGAGCCTGTTGTAGGAGGAAATGTATCCCAATCTCAGAAGATGTGCCTTGGTGGCACTTTTTGGATTGACCTACTTGTGTGAATCTGCTTTTTCTCACATGAAAATCATCAGGTCCAAGTACAGATTCACAATGACATAATCCACCTTATGGCTCATTGGCTTGCGACCAGTTCATACGGCCCTTTCTATTAGACCCTGGCGTCCTACTCCTAGTGTCAGAAGTGCCACTGGGGTAAACATATATATTTATTTTTAATTTACCTTAAGTATTCCCATCTTTTGACTGGCCAGAATTGGGTTTGTTGTCATTAAATATCAGGCTAGGCTGTTGCTCCAAATGCAGACTGGCAAAGAAGACATAAATATGTTTATGTTAGTTTTAGAAGCTAAGAACAGACTAGTAGATCTCAACAAACTTGCAATTTGAAAAGTAAATCTTGGTTCGAAAAAGGTTGGGCACCTCTGACCTAGATGTATAGAGCTTCATTTTCTCACCAATTTCCTAAGTAAAAAAGTATGCAGATCTAAATTAAACCAGGTAGCCAGCTTCCTATGAACAATTTCCTTATTTTTCAAGGGGCTACGTTGTCTAATGCAAAAGACAATGTGGAAGCACTATTAATAAGACCATCAATTTGAGAAGAGGAAGAAATTAAATTGTTGCCCTCTGCTGTGTTTTTAGTGACACTGAGGAAATTAAAAAGGGGACAGACTCTTTCAAATTTAAATGATGATTATAATGAAACGCTTATAAGGAAACCTTCTTGTGTGGGTGAATAATTAAGTTAAATTGAACTTGAAGGTTATTAAAAATGGTCAGACAGGACAGGGTTGTGGGGAAATACTGTTATTTATTTGCAATCAATGCCATATGTCAGCACAAGGTGAAAAGTATGAAGGGAAGAATCCATAGGTTTATGTGTATTTTGAGCAAAACCAATTGAGTCCAGGATAGTTTTAAAAGTTACATTAAGGCTGTCACATTCAGTGTCAATATAAATGTCAAAATCCCCCATTATAATGAACTTGTCAGTATTTAACATTAAATCACATAAGAAATCTAAGAATTTATCTAATAGCTGACAGTAAGGGTCTGGTGGACGATACAAAACAACAAACAGAAGTGATTTTATTGCTTTGCAGTTTAGATGAGGGAAAGTAAGGGTTAAACGTTCAAAAGAAGTTATTAATTGGCCATGGACAAATTAATAAGTCAGTTTCTACGCCTCCTCCTTAACCTGTGTTTCTGGGAATGTGAAAATCTAAATAATTAGAAGGAGTTGAGTCATTTTTCCCACAAAAAATTCAGCAATCATCAATGTAACCCACATCTTTTTCAGGAGACCACCTAGACAACCAGCAGTTGAGCGATGACATGCGGCTAAACATGTCGGAGGCGTGCTCCGAGCTGAGTGTGGTCTTAGAGCACAGCAAAGCTTTAAGCTGGCAGACCAATCAGGTCTGTGACAATTATCCCTGAGCCAAGCCATGACAGATGTGAGGAATGAAATTATCCAGATGTCATCCAGCTTCATAAAAGTACCATCCAATGCAAGTGGAAAGCACAATATTAAACCGTAATTTGCAGTGAGACTCAAAGCAATCGGAGCAACAACTGCACAAAAATTGCAATAAAAGCATCCTCATTGTATGAATTTGATTATGTTAACAGGAGGAACACACACTTAATATAATTATCATATGTGCAATGGGATTAACCACCACCATTGTGGTGGGGTGGCCTTGTTTACCAAATATTTCCTAAATTCTAATCAAGAGCATGCTGAGGAGTTTGGCACACTGCACTATAAGTGGCTTCATAGTGAGTAAATTATTTTTTACTAATTACTTATTTAATTATTAATTAAATTATTTTAACTGTCTAAATATTAAATCCTGTTATGTGGACAGAGGCTGTGAACTGTTGCAAGTGTGCTCGATCAAGAGGATGCCATGGAGACTTCACCTTGTCATCATGGCATAATTACCAATCAGAGGTTCAGGTGAGTTTTGCAGGCGAGCTTCTTGTTTTTGGCAGTCCAAACTGGAGTAAATGAGCATACTACCAAGCCCATGTGTTTATATGATTAGTGAATACATAAGTGTAAAGTTTGAAATGCCTCAGCCTCTCCCCCTCACACTTCTGTATCTATTTACAATTAAATCTGCAAGATTTGCAATCCATGTAATTGGGTTCTTATACCTGTGTCTACATCATTTATGAACTTCTCCAACGACTTATTCTTCCTGCATTGACATGATTTTTGCTATCATGTAGGGCAGGGGTGTCAAACTCATTTGTACATTGGACCAATTTGGCATCATGAAGTCATTAAATGTTACAAGTTGCACCTGTATAAATGATACTGTTGATTTCATAATTTCATTCCAGTTCACATAGAAAATTTTAAAAAATATCACAGTAACAAAATTAGCACCTTTAGGCCCATTTCAACAGTTTATCAGCAAAAAAGAAAAGTTGATATTAGGGTGAGTTATACTTTAAACTCATCATTCTGTATCACTTTCTCTCTTTTTGGACATTTCTGGGTTGTTTCACTGTAATGTGTTGTGGGAAAACTGTCATCTAGTGGCAGGATGCTGTTACTACACAGTTAAAAAAATCTATACTCGCTTTAAGGGGCACAGTTTCAGCCACTTTATACACTTTAAAGGATATATTCCTCTACTTTATTACATGATATGCCTTTTTTGCCTCTTGAGGGCCAGATAAATTACCTTGACGGGCCGTATTTGGCCCATGGGCCTTGAGTTTGACACGTGATGTAGGGCATCATATTGAAGGTGTCTAGTATTCCTTAATAAGGGCTCATTTCTAAGTTTATTGGGATGTAAAATGAAAATGTGAATGAATGAATAGCAGATTTTGAACTAAATTTAGGCATCAACAGATTTTATGAATCAGGGTTTTTATCTTGTTTTGTCTTTGCTACATACTGTAGTCTGTGAAGAGTTTTAATATTTTGTGTTTGTGCACATTAAACAACAATTAACAATTTCCTCTGCTTCATGCTTGGAACTCAAACAAAACTTGATTTATTAATGTTACTTTTGTCTGATTTGTTGAATTTTTCCCAGCTTTGAACAAGCTTTTACCCACTTGATATTTCCAAAGCAATTCAGTTTCTGTTTGGGCTCATATTGTACAAAGACTATCTGCTCAATCTGCATCTAAATTGCTCCAATTGTTCCATAAGTTGGAGGTTTTCTAGAGTACTTCTTGTTCCTATTTTGAGTAAAAAAAGGTGACCATAATTTATTGATCAGCCTGCTTGTTCAACTCTAATAGTTTTAACAGCATTTAGACAACAGATTTCATGATATATACTTTTATTTTAGATTATTGCATGTATTAATATATAATAAATAAATAAATATTTTTTACTTATCTGGATCAACATTTTAAGGGTGTTTAAGGAGTACTACGTGGCCTTTGCTACATACTCTGCAAACAGTTTAAACGTTTCCAATGTTTTGGGACATCAAATCAAACTGTCCAATCCTCTTCCACTTGTGACCTTATAATGTAAGCAAAATTAAATGAAATTAAGAAATTTTACTGGTGTCCAATTTGTTAAATTATCCTCAGCCTTGAACTAGTGTTTCACACACCATTTTTAAATTCTAATGGCAAAATTCACAAAGCAGTGCTACTTATTCAATTTGCAAATTTGTGCACATGCTTTGCACAGATAATTTGATTCATTTGTGCCTAATTTGCACCTGTTTTACTAACATGTCATTCTTGCCTTTGCTGCAACCACAAATCCAGCAGATCCAGAAATGACTGAAGAGATAGGGGAAATGTTTCCTTTTGTTACGTGTTTTACGTGTCTGTTTTACATTTTATTGTAATTTTTCTTAAATATAAAGATTTGTTGTGGCTTTCTACCCTGATGCCATCATTTTGGAGTCCAAAGGTTATTAATGTTCTAAAAAATAACTTACATCGAAAGAATTCCTCATCTGTAAATGTGAGGAAACTCTTGTCACTTACAGGCTGGAAACAATCCAGCTCTACTAACCCAAAAAGAAAAAAAAGACCTAATTAACTTGGGAATTGCTCCTAACCCAGTAAGGTATTTATCATTCCAGACGTTCCTCAGTCTGGTGTCAGCAGGCTGGAAGTTTTCTACATCCGGTACTTATGTTCAACAAAGGTAAGTATATTTCTTTTGGTTAATATTTTCACTTGAGTTCAATTTGAGATTCCTCGGGACACTTGAATACAGCTTCATCTTCTGTGTGTTTTTGTTTCTAATATATATTAGTAAAGTAATTGATGAATAAACTGAATAAAAATACATACAATACTATGAAAGTAATTTAAAACACAATTTTAGTGTTATGTTAAGTACTCACAAACACATGTTTCATGTTTGTCAGTGCACAGTAAGTTAATGTACATTAATTTGTTGCAATGTAATTTTTTTATAGATTTTTCATCACATGAAAAAATGGGGGAAAATGCTTCTATTCTGACTGATATCCTGGAGATCGAAGGATTTGAAATAGCTCCAGAGTTAATGTACCCTCTGTTTTTCTTGCTTCTGGTTGTCTATTCCACTCTGCTCTTTTCTAACATTTGTGTCCTTACACTCATCATAAAGGAAAAGAGTTTGCATCAACCCATGTACTTTCTTTTCTGTAACCTGTCTGTGAATGACCTGATCGGCAACACTGTCCTGCTGCCTCAGCTGATGGCTCATGTCCTTTCCACCAAACGTTTCGTCACCTACAACCAGTGTTTGCTTCAGGCTTTTCACAGCCACACCTTTGGATCTGCATCGCACATGATTCTTGTCATCATGGCAATCGACAGATATGTGGCAATCTGCCACCCTTTGCGGTACAGCACCATCATGACAAATAGGACAGTGATCGGTCTGTCTGCAACTGCCTGGGGGGTGTCCATACTGCTGGTGTCTGTCCTCATAGGTCTGACAGTGAGGTTGCCTCGTTGCAGATCCCTTATCCAAAATGCTTTCTGTGACAATCCATCGCTGTTTAAGCTTTCTTGTGAGGACGTGTCCATTAACAACTTGTATGGCCTGTTTTTCACTGTGCTGTGTTTTACCTGTTCGATTGGAGGAATCACTGCTACTTACATCAGAATAGCTCTCATCTGCTGGATGAAGAAGAACAAGGAGCTGAATAGCAAAGCGCTGCAAACCTGCACAAGCCACCTCATTCTTTATCTCATTATGCTCTGGTCAGGGTCCCTAACTATTATATTACATCGATTCCCAAATTATCCGGATTTAAGGAAGATTGCATATATTTTATTTCATGTTGTGCCTGCTAATTTAAATCCTATTATTTATGGACTACAAACAAAGTCTTTGCGAGACACAATTACTCATTTACTCCGAAGAAAAACTGTGATTTCCATCTAGCATGTTTGTTAGTATTTTCTGCAAAAGAATGAGTTGTGGGTTTTTCTACTTCATTAAAACAATATAATCGATTAAACTATAATCAGAAACTTAATTCTTTATATCACTGTAAAATACTGTAAATTACTGGGAATTTCCTGTTTTTGTCCTGTGATCATTGTGTTTAAATAATTCTATTAATTGTATTTAATTGTATGATCAGTCACTGATGGACTACTGTGGCTAAAAAAACGTATCTCAGTATCAGACTGATTTTAACTTTATCACCTCTAGAAAAGAACAGTTTTAGAAATTGGATTCTAGATTTTGCTAAAATAAATAATTTATCACTAAGAAACTGTCCCCAACTTTCCGCAAACTGCAGAAATACTCTGATGATCTTGGTTCAAGACTGTTATTGAGCTGCCAGTCATTTTTGAGGTAATGCTGACATCTGTTTCTCAAAACTTTACAAAAACTTAATAAATCAGTTCCAGTAGAACTTTATTGATTAAGTCTTGTGTTTTTACTGTTCAGCTGAGATCAGGATATGGTGTGTACAGTAGTGAATGGGTTGCATATCTAATGTGCATTCTGTTTAATTGCTTGTTATGGCAGATTTTACAAAATAATTTCCAAGCCACACATGTTTTTTGTCATTAACTAAACCATTGATTTACTTTCCAAGGACTACTGCAAATGTTCTTTTAAAACTAAAAATTCTTCTCCTTATGATTGTTTTTGATTAACAACATTTATACAGTTTTATATAGGTGTGTTTAACCAGATAAAAGACGTGTGTTTTTTAAACCTCACAGATACTAAATTATTGTTTGCTTTTTTATTACATATGGTGAGAAAAATCAATGGCAGCATTTCAAAAGCCAGTATATAAAGTCAGTATATCCACTTCTCTTTGTGTGCAAGAATACAAATTCCAATATATGTACATTTTACTAAACTTAGCATAGCCAAAACCATATCTATAGAAACTCAAATTATCAATGTTTTTGAGCTTGTTAACTTTAAAAGCATATGACTTAAATGGGAATTGTCCAGCCTCTTTTCAAAATCTGCCTATCCCATTACTTTTTCAATCATTATTTATTTATTATTATTTTTTGCAGAAAATTGACATTAAACAAGCTAACCACCATACTTGATCTATCAATTTCCTGTGCCAGCATGATCCAGATCAGAGTAAGAGGGTTGGACAGTTGTCTATTTCGTAAGAGGAATGGTACATCCTGGACAAAAGGCACACAGGACAACCATGGGTACACTCACTCACATCCAAGGGCTTCCAGTTATTTATTCATCCATCCATCCATCCATCCTTTCATCCATAAGTACATCCATAAACAGTCATGGGGGTCTGGTGCCTATCTCCAGCAGTCATTTGGTGAGAGTTGGCAGTACACCCTGGAAAGACTGAGAGTCCATTAAAGTCCATCAAGTAACCTTGTAAGGATATCGTTGGACAGTGACAACTGGAGTAGTTGGAGAAAAGCCATGCATGATGACATCTAGATCTTTAAGTCACATCTTATTCTCTCGACGCTTTCCCAAAGCAGCACACTTATTCTTATTTTCATCATTATCATTGCAATGTGTACAGATTTTTAGTTCCTCTACTTTAACATGGCTTTTTGCATACACCAACCATTAAAAGACATTATAAACTATAAGGATAACTAAAATATAGGGATATTTGCATGGGAATCCATACAGTGCCTTCACACCTCTTGAACTTTGATGTACAAAAGCATATTTCACTTTATTAAATTGGGGTTTTAAAAAACAACAACAACACCAATCAGTGCACAATTCTGAAGTGAAAAGAAAACAGTACATGGTTTCCAAAAGTTTGCTTTTTTCCTCCTTGCCATGTCCAGTTTCATGGCAAGTAGAATGGTGCTCTGGCTTAGGATTTATTTTATTGTTATCCAGAGACACGAAGAAAATATATATATAGACAAAATTACAAAATGTAACAACCAACTACTACAAGAATACAATAAAATATAAATCCTCCTACGGCCACCCTAACACCTGCAAAAAGACAAAAAAAAAGAAACTTCAAAAGTCACTTACTTATTAGAGCGCCCTTGTGTGTAATTTAATTCCAGTAAAAAAATAATTTCTATGAAAGGCTCACATATTGGTTAGAGATTATCAGTGAAGATGCATGAACTACATGCTATGCACAACGTGGGGAGGAAAACTCACACTGCATATCACCATGATCACACCATCCATATGGTCAATCAAGGTGGTAGTGGCATCATGCTTTTCGAAATGCTTTTCATCTGCATAGTTGCAAATGTTTTTCAGAGGTGCATGGATTGAAAGATGCATGGAGATAATTTGGGGGCAATGCTGGAAGAAAAATCCCCATAAAATATGTGCAGGTTTATGGTTGGTATATGATACAAAATATGAAAAGTTCAAGGGGGGTCAATAGTTAGAATAGCAATACAGTAATATGAGACAGCACGATCTTATCTCACAAGAAAATAATCTTAAAAATTTAAATATATACAAATCCATAAATATGAAATTTACAAAGATCTCTGGATTTTATTGCTTAAAGGAGTAAAACACCAGATGTATAAAATCTAACATCCAAATGTCTTCTTTGATTTGCCAGCAAAGAGTGTTGAAAATAAATATGTTACACATTTTTCCTAAAGATCTCATTTTACCAGTGGGGCTTAATAATTTTTCAAATAAAGGTAGAGCTGATTATATGGCTTTCCCCATGATTAGGAGGCTCATCAAAAACACCATTATGAAAAATATCCACATGAAAAAGCGATCTAAAACTTTAGCTACTTTCTTCCATTCCCCAGTCCGTTTCTGCATGGCCCTCTGATCTCTGTAGCAGTTGGCGATGTACTCAATGTTATGCTGCAGCGGGCCATCGTTGGCAGGAATGTCGCAGGAAATCTCTCTATCTTTTCTCTGTTCGCCACTTACCCCTCCCTTCCGGCATCTCCTCTGACCTCCTGATTCCCCAGAGTCCAGGAAAATATTGCTCTTCCAAGTGCTGTGCTGGTCAATTGGGTTCTTCCCCCCTGATCCTAATGGACTTAGGAATTGATCAATTTCCTCTTTCTCCTCCATGATGACACCTCCGACTGTCTCTTGACCACTTTTCATGACGCAGTCCTCTCTTCCTGGTCCCACCTGTCCGTTCATGGTGCAGTTGGTGTTTGCTACAAATGGAGGTTCCTGCATTTCTGGCTCTGCTGACATACAGTTCTCCCCAACTTCATAGACAAAGCACATTCTGGCCATGTACTGAAGAATTACTATTTTGGCCCACTTTGGAACTGGCTTGGCATCTGGGCCACAGTGGTGAATGTTCATGATGAAGATGGTCAGAGCAGTGGAAGCTGTAATCATTGTCATAGTTGCAATGTAATATTTTCCTGTAGGAGGTGAAAAAGACACAGAAATAAACATTTGCATCACCTGTCTGCATGTAGCAATCATGCGACGTGAAACTGGAGGCCTACATTGTTATCCTCACCAATGAGTGGCACATTTTCAGAAGGTGGCATAATTTCTGCAACCAAAAGCTGGAAGACGGTGAGTGCCAGCATCACAGTGACACCCAAAGATACCTTTTCCCCAGAATCAGCAGGCAGGTAGAAGCCCAGTGGAGCCAGGAAAGAGATCATTACGCACGGTATGAGGAGGTTGAAAACATAAAAGGAAGCTCTTCTCTGGAGCTTCAGCGTGTAGGTCACATCTGGGTATGGGTCTGCACAGCATCCATACTGAACAATATTCTTCTCAGCCGGCATGCCGAGCACTTCCCACTCCACATTGTCCACCAGGTCAGCCAGGTCGGCGCTCTCCATGGCGTTCAGGATGTCGAGCTGGTTTCCATTGTAGGTCCAAGAGCCATAAGTGAACCTGCACTGTTGACCGTCGAAGGGGAAAAAGGACACGTCCACTTTGCACGAGCTTTTTGTGATGGCAGGGGAATCCCACATCATCTGGCCGTCATGTCGGATCACCACATTGGTATCCATCGGGCCGGTAAAATGGTTGTCTGCACTGGAAAACAAGTTAGCTCATCTCATCAAGTACATCATGGCAATATGGTTCACATTCATTCCAGAAAAAATAACATACATGATCAGAACCCAAAGGCACAAGTACACAAACTGGAAGAGAGTCAACTAATTTTTAATGAGTTGTACTCATTTCTCAGCCTGTCTGCATTTTACACTTTCTCAGTGATGGTTTGTCTTAACATCTAGTTAGTCAGTTTTCTTGATTATTATGTCATAGACATAATTTTTCAATGAAAGAACAACTTTTTTATCAAGGATCACAACCAACATACCTCTAATTTAAAGTGTTGGCCCCGTTTTCTTCGTCAGCCGTGATAAAAACGAATATAACGTCCAAAAAATAAGTTTATCTTTGATAATAATCGCTCACTGAACATTTTGGAAAAATCCAACCTTTAAAATGTGAATATTTAGTCAGTGTTAATTTTTCCACATAGAAAAGTTTTTTTTTATTGGTATCCCAGTGAAACATTTAATGATAAATGTAACTGAATTATATTTATAATGTATCCTTTAAATTTTCTAGAAACTCATAACTGGTAATCCATGAGTTTCTGATTGCCTGGGTGTAATTATGACATGAACAATAGGTCCATCTCCTTCAGCTACTGGATATTAGACTATGAGGATCCATATTTCCACCGTGCTCAATAAAGAGGAAGGTAAGGGAGGTAAAACAAATCTACAAACCTGACTGTGAGAGACCTGCAGCAAAGACTGGTATATCAGTGATACCAAGTCTCCATACCAGCTGTTAGATGCATCATACCTGCTAGCCACTCTTCTGGAGATGATGCTAGAGAACCCTCCTATGACCTTGATAGTTGACCAACCTTGAGTGTTTCAGTAGCAAACTATTCAGGTGGATCTGTTGGGTAATGTAAGATGAATATGTGGATGAATATCTCAGGTCTATTGTTAAGTGTGGTAGAGGATCTGTGGTGCTGTGGTCATGGGAAGCTTGTTAGACTGGATGCCATCATGAACTGTTAGACATGTCAGAAGGTTTTCAATAAAACATCTGGTGTTTGCTCTAAGATATCATTGCGTCTTTCAACAGAAGAATCCAAAATGTATGACCAAATCAACACACAGATGATTCACCAGACACACCATCATCTTCTGGTTGATCTAGAGACATTCTGCAAAGAGGTCCAATCATGCTACCGTTTATTTGAAAATATTAAGTGCTGTTCTACTGGCTAAAGGGGATTGCTCAAAGTATTGACAGAAGGGGTAACACATTCTGGAATCCTATAAAAAAAATAATTTACATTTAAATGTTCTTAACATATGCAGAAAAAATAAAGGTTGGATTTTTTTTTACTTTAATTGTCAGATTATCCAATGAAAGATGATTTTTTTTCTTCTAAACTGTCTTGTACATCTTCAGAAGGGGTGCACTCTAAAAAGAGAAATATTGAAATACCTTAAATGAATTGCTTCAATTGGTACCAAGTAATTGAGTGAAGTTTACCCAACTTAATTTATTTACCATGGTGTAACTTGACAACTTATACACAAAGTAAATTGAGTTAGATGAACTTAATTCAATTTCTTGCTACCAACTGAAGCAATTCCTTTAAGCTTTTTATTTTTAGAATTCAATTCAATTAAGTTTTATTTATATAGCGCCAATACATGATGTCATCTCAAGGTACTTTACAAAGTCAAATTCAATCAAATTATACAGATTGGTCAAAAAGTTTCCTATCTAAGGATACGCAGCAGATTGCATCAAGTCTTGACAAGCAGCATTTACTCCTCATGAAGGAGCGTAGAGCCACAGGGACAGTCGTCTGCATTATCCATGGCTTTGCAGCAATCCCTCATACTGAGCAAGCATGAAGCGACAGTGGAGAGGAAAACTCCCCTTTAATGGGAAGGAAAAACCTCCAGCAGAACCAGGCTCAGTGTGAATGGCCATCTGCCTCGACCGACTGGAGGTTAGAGAAGACAGAGCAGAGACACAAAAAGCACAGAAGCACACATTGATCCAGGAATACTTTCTATGTTATAGGGTAATAGCGGGTGATCTGTCTTCCCTGGATGATGTCACAGCTAACAGAACGCCAGACTAGGTGTACCTACTATGAAGAAAAAAAAGACAGAACAAAAATTTAAAAGCTGAAATAACAACAAACAATGTAATTTGGAGGACAGTAGGAGAACTCAGCAGAGTGAGAAAAAAAAATAACAATAAATGTGGCCAGTACTGTAAATCTTTAAATATCAAATTCTTGTGAGTTGGTGTAAAAGCAGACAGAGGCCTGAACATTCCTGAATAATGGCTTCAAGGAATGATCAGCTTGTGCCTTTTTCACTGATCATTGGGAGTTTCAGGAGAGTAACCAAATGATCAACTCAACACCAGTCCGACCTACTTGTTATATAGGACTATATCAGGTCTCCATACATAACTACCAGGTATACGGATGGTATCGAGTCCATCGTACTCATCTTTGTCCCATCTAAGGTGCGCATCAAACCACACTTGCCTTATCCACAGATATGCAGTCAAAATCTGATTTCGCTCGTCCTGTAAAGGATGAAAACTGTTAACAAGTGCAAAAGAGGCATGCCACATAAGATGTAGTGCAAAATAATATACCAAAGAAAGTGTTAATACATAGATGGCATAGAATAATACAGTTGTGGCCAGAAATTAACATCCACTTACAGGGTCCCCTGGTGTGTTCGGAAGCATCTGGAGCTAAACCAACAGGACAACACCCTCCCACACCGCCTCCCCTCACCATCTTCAACAACTCTGGGTCTGCTGCTATAGGAACCACCCAATTTCGGGACCTGATATGGTCCTCACACATGTACACTGTGTGGAGGAAGGCGCAGCAGAGACTGTGTGGTTTGGCTCATCCACACAAAAGGAATGGTCCAAACAATGAACAATTAGGTCTGAGAATCATCGGGGTGATTTTGCCTCCATCCTGGAATTGTACAACTGTGAGGTCAGTAAAAAGGGCATCTAAAATCGCTGCAGAATCCACACATCACTCACAGGAAGTAACACAAAACATCTGAAACAACGACAATTCCAAAATTAACAAAGATGAGAAAAAAGTACTTAATAAAAAAAAAGATTTGAACCTTGAACCCTGTATCGGCGTCCTCCCTAAATATGTTGTGACCTTTATGGCCCGCAACACAAAGACTGTTCAGACTTTTACCTTCAGGTAAACTCTACAGAGCGCTATTTGCAAAATCCAGATGCCACAGAAACACTTTCCTAGGCTCTCTCTCTGATGAACACTTACCAGTCAGAGTATGCAATGATGCCATGCATATTTGCACTAATTCAATTATGTCTTTATTTTGATTTTCCTTGTTATATATTTCTATTTAAAATCTTTTCTTGAGAGCAAAGTGGAACCAAAGTCAAATCCCCTGTTTGTATGCAATAACTTAGCAAATAAAGCCAATTCTGATTCTCATTGCAAAAATAAGCCTTTCAAACAGGGAAAGACAACAGTTAAAATGCTGGATGTTTGCGCTCCAGTGTTTTACCATGTCGATGATTTGTGAGAGTGTAACCTGTAGAGTCACATTCAGGACGGTGTCTGTGTCCTCCACAGGCCTCAGCGCACTTGTGTAGTTTGCCATTAAGTCCGTCAGGAGCTTTTGGGCATACTTAGCAAATGCACCCTCGCATGCTTGAGCAGAAAGACAAAAACATGCAAAGGTCTTTGAATTAAACAAATAAGACTTCTGTTCATTTTGACTGATGTTAGATGTAAAGGATTTGCACAAAAGGAGAGATGAGATTACATTTTTTTTAATCAATAAATTCATTTATTTTTTGCATTCCAGGGCAATCCCATACATGTTGATAAAGTGGGAAAGAAGGGAGAGACATGTGGCAGAAAATGTGATTGCCTGACAGATGGGGGAGGGGTAAAGGGATTGCCTGCCCTCACTGCCTTTGTATCAGTCTCTAGAAAATAGTTTGTGAAAATCTGATGTTAAAAGTCTCAATGGAAGCTTTTCTAAATATGACAATAGATGTTTGAGTACAAGGTGTAGCTGCAATAGCAAAAAATGGATGGGAAATTTTCTGCTCTGCCTGGCTGCTGAAATGGATTTGTGCTGGCCAGATGTCAACCCTAAATCACAGTTTGAATAAAGCCCCTCTGCTGGATAGAAATGTCTGTGGGATTATGGCAGCAAAATCTCTTATCAACCGGTTGCAAGTTTGTGGACTCTGGAAAAAGGCTTGAGAGGAAATATGTAAATGAATTTATACCCCATTAAAAAATGTTTTTGCTTGTTTTTGTTTATTCTTATAATGGGTGTAGTATGGGATTCTTGTTCTCTTAAAATAATTTCAAAGATCCATGCACATCATCAGCTAAACAACCATTTGAAGCCACTCTATCTGCAAGAACATTTGCCAACCAGTGGAGGACATTCAAAGAAACTTCCTGCTAAAAAAGTCTCCTAATAAAATGCCATAAATGCCCATATCTTGGGTGATTGTTGTACTGGCAAGCAACCCCTCAAACAGTTGGCTACAGCTGAAAAGGAAGGAGTGGGACAGACTTAGATAATGTCAGAGACTGCTAGAGAGCTACAAAAAAAGTCTCAAGTTATTTTAACCTAAGGTTGTCCTAGCTTTTACTTCTCTTACAATACACATTTTGTTCATATGCTTTTTGGTGAGTAAAACAATATTGTTGGTCTTACGCATTTCAAACATTCTGTGAAACTGCATTTTGGGGTTTTCAGCAGAGATATTAGCAGAAATAATTGCTTGGATTATCTCTGTGTGTTGGTACCATATTACATGTATTTTATTTTTTTAATCGCAAAAAAACGAAAAAACTAAACTAAACAAACACAAGAAAAACTATTTCCAATAATCTAAGTTAGTGTAATGCAAACAATAAGAAACCAAATCAGAAGCTTACTTGTCATGGCACTGAAGAACAGAAATGAGTGCAGTAAAGTCGGAATTCTCCAGCGCACCATTTTCTGAAGCAATCTGCATCCAATGTCCGTTTTTAGCTGCGCCGTGCTGTTTATATAATAATAATAATAAAATAATAATAATAAAATATTAATAATAGTAATAATATAGGCTGATTCCAACAGTGAAGTACATAATCTCTGCTTAAACCGAATACCGCTGAAGCGTGTAGGCGGATGGTCAGATATCGCATTTAAGTCCCATACACGCACGCCGTTGCATGACGCGCGTCTTCTGTAGGCGTGGACCATGTCATCTACTGCGTGCATGCGGCGCATCTACGTCGGCCTTTCTGTAATACAACTCCTAACGAGCACGCAAAGAGCAAACAGTCGAATACCAGGCCGGAGATGCTGCATTTTTCCTAAACGTCCTGCGCCCCTTTGATCAGTTACTAACATGTTATGATTTCCGTGTATTATTTTGACACATCTTGATCACTGCTCGCCGCTCTCCTCCCACTCATGTTTTTTCCTCCCGCTATCTTCCACGCAGGGATGACCGCAGCATCCTCAGGCCTAGCATTACCTGCGAGGGACTGGCGTTTTAGAGATGAACGTCTTGCAGTTTAAGGCGGCTGGATGACACCCCAGTCTCTCCTCTCCGGCTCCATGGGATCGTAGATTTGCAGCCCCATCGCGCGTTGACGTTGTTGTTGTTGCCGTTTGTAAGCGACTGCTGGGCAGCAGCAAGCTGGGTGAAGGTAGGGCATTCCAGGGTGTAGTCTTAAAAAATAAAACAAAAATACAAGCATGAATTTGTACCAGAATAAACATGGCTACTTCAAGACTGAAATTCCAGCTGTGCATGCACACTATACTATTGTAGTAAAAGTGTATTATGCATGTGCATCATTCCGTCAATAGAAAGATGTCACTTTTGCAAAATTCTTTGTTTTTTCTTATTTTTTGTATATATATATTTCCCCCTTTCTTGCAGGGTAAGATGATCCAAGGCTCAAATATTTTGGGCTATGAGAGGCCCCTGGTCATCAGGATATCATTTGCCACTTGTATTGTGGTCACTGTGTGCCTGCCACTGTTAGGACTCATCACTTGCGTCTCTATATCCTCTCTTTTTCACTTTGAAGACGCCACCGGTACACATTGCCAGGTAATTTCCAGCTCTCGTATAGTTTTCTGCTAGTGGTTCAGAATCAGAATCAGACATATTTTAATAATCCCAGAGGGAAATTACTTTTGTTACACGCTCCAGATATACAAAAAAAATTATATATATATACACAACATTCCACACAAAATAATATAAATATATACATATATAACTATCTCTCTCTATATATATGTATATATATACACTGTGGCGTGCACAGACATTTTAGGGGGCAGGTGCTCAGGAGGGGGGGGAGGGCACTTTTTAGCGCACGTGGAACCCTTAATTATAAAAAAAAATTAAAAAAATACATACGCATGTTGAATGAAATTTGACTTTTATTTGTAACATTCTCTAAACGTGAGTTTTCAATGGAAAAAAGTCACACCACCACCAAAAGAACAGACTAAAGCGTACTACTTTAAAGCAGCATCCTCCTTGGTGCCATGTCTTTAAAGATGTTGATGACCTCGCTGTGGTTTACCTCAATGTCTTTTTCAATGGCAAGCAGAAGAAGGTCAGAGAGCCTTTCTTCTCCACACAGGCTTCTTAGTTTAGTTTTGATGATTTTCAGCTTGGAAAATGATCTTTCAACTGAAGCTGTCGTCACTGGTAATGTTGTATATATTTGGATCATTTTGACAAAGGCAGGAAAGATCAGCTGGCCATTGTTTTCCCTCAGTATTGAACATATTTCTTATAGGTTCTTTGAAGTAAAGCTGGAGTGGAAGACCTTTAGTTCTGTCTTAAGCTGCTCCTCATCTTCTCGTGACAAAGGAAGAGAGATAGGCTGGTCGGGTGTGCGCAAGGAGGTGGCTCATTTTGGGGCATTGTTTCAGTCGTTTTTAATGGCTCAGGTTTTCAAAAGATCATTTCAAAACCGACCTCAGTAAAATCTTAATAATATTCAGGGCAGTCAAACTTTTTTACAGTAGCAGGCTACACACTATCAAGTAGGAGGGTGCACTTATATATAGATATATATCTATATAGATATATATACTTCAGACTAAACAGTGGCTCTATGACCACTGTAACGAACAAACAAATAGCAATAGTGTAGTCGGTGTTGCCAAATTAGGCAGGTTTCCAACCAATTAGGCTTTTGAACACATTGAGCTGGAAAAAAATAGCTTATGGGCAGATTGTAAAAAATTTCCGAAGCTTTTCATAACATTTGTTGGGCTTTTAGAAAGAATTACTAACAAAATATATCAAAATAGTCATTATTTATTTTTTAAATAAGTTGAATCTGTCGATCTGACATCAATAAATGAATAATAGTTATAATGAATAATATTGTTATAATAAAACAAGAAAAGAATAATGGTTAATCAAGTGTTTGGTCAATGTAAACGCCTAAGAGGGGTTGAGTTCTACTTATCAACTTAAAAATATTTCATGACTGCGTGTAAGAGAAATGTTTAATTGAGCTATACTGAGAGAAATTAAGTTTATATTAAGGTAGATTTACAACTCATGTTGGGAAGCTATTTATAATTTATTTTTTCTGGGTGAAATATCCTGATTATTAAAGAGATCTTGTGTGTTATTTGGTTGTCTGATTGTACATTTTGTTTGGAGCCCATATGCGCAGTTTTTTTTCTTTGCTTCAGCTCAGTTGTGTGCTAATGGCATGTTCTTATGTGTTTAATAGTTCTGTGCTTTTAACATGAGAGAGTTTGAGATGTGGACTTTGGACTAACAGTGACATAGGGTAACCTGTAGCGCTGTGTCTTAACTCAAAAGTCCAGCATAAGCTACACGCTAATAAACATGAGCGCTGGTGTCAGGCTGAACACTGACTGAAGTAACAATTCTGACTAGAACGGGTTCTGTAATTACAGCAGCTATGAGAACAAGGAGCAGAACAAAGCAGAGTTCCCTTCTACCTGCAAGTAACTCAAGTCTCTTCAGTTTGGCAGCTTTAGTGCTTGATTCTGCTCCTTGAGCTTGTAGCTGTCCTAGCTAACCCTGCTAGCTGTCTAGCTAACCCTGCTAGCTGTCTAGCTAACCCTGCTAGCGTTAATGTTTACTCCAGTTTAGACTTCAGTGCTGACATTTCAAACAGAAATTAATAACGCTCCTTCCAGCTCGCTCTCTGCTTTGTTGTCACTTCTTGTAATTGTTTGGTAATCAGACCAAATTTCCATCCCGCTCTACGACATCAACGGTGACCACACCACAGCCGAACTGCGGCGGCGACTGAAGGCTATGACTCAGTGTCCCGCCCCTCTCCAGCTGTGATTGGCTAGCATGTTGCCTTCAGTCGTTGATTTGATTGGTTAAATTGTATGATTGACACATCAAAGATAGTACTAAAAGGTCGATGGCCACTCCGAGGTAAAAAAAAAAAAAAAAAAAAAAAAGAAGACGGCTTCCAGTCCAGGGTCTGCTCCGCGCTCAACCAGAAGGCACAAATATCGCTCCATTATTTAATCGGGGAAATGTAGGCGGCGGCAAGAGCTGCTATAGACGGCGATTTGCCGCCGTTGACCAGCTACTTTTGATTGCCTTGAATATTAATAAAAAAAAAAAAAAAACTAGTTTCAAAAGGGCATTTTCGTTGATAAAGGGCAAACTTCCTAGTGCTTTAGCACCACCTAGTGTCTATGTATGCACGCCCCTGTATATACATATGTATAACTAAAGATCCAAATAAAGCATTCGTACACAATTCCGGTCAGAAGTCTTGGCGACCCCAGTAAAACATATAAAAAGTCTTTAATTTTTTTTTTTATTGCAGCAGCATTATCTTACCATTTTTATTCTAATCTTAAACTTGAGTAAGTTTATTAAGTAACTTAAAATACCATTTTGTTTTGACAACATAACTGTTGATGCCATGTTTGAGAATTATTCTGTTAATATCGTATCAAGCCTTTTCTTTTTTTTTTTACCATTAGGCCAAACTGTAACATTTCACAAAGTTGGAACTTACTGAGCATTCTTTTACCACCCCTCTCTATATACTCCAGAGTCCTCAATAAACACTTTTCTCTACAGCCTATCCTGCTGGGTTTCTTAAATAGAATTTAAAACTGGGGACTGCTTTAAAAGAAAGTCGATTTCATGTGCATTATGTTAATTATGATCCTACTGAGAGGACCATTGACACCAGATTTTAAATTTTCCCGACAAAGGCTATCTGATATTAGTTTAAAACCTTCCAAGGGTTTGTGATGCCATGCACTTTGACACAATTCCCATGAGCTTTAGAGCTGAAACAGCCCCACTGTACTTCATAGTCTGTATTGGGTTATTTTCTTCATATTCATTGTTTCTACTTGGGTTTCCTTATCCCACTTTTTTTTTCTAATAAAAGTTTGGGGTGTGCTTGGGGTGTGTTCCAACATACTCCACTATGTTTCTGCAGGTTCCAAACTACCTGCCATCCATCAGTGCCTCAATCAGCATCAGTCCCGAGTGCCACATATGGCGGTTCTGCATCGGACTGCACTCTGCACCGAGGCTTCTGGTGGCCTTTACCTACTTCAGATTTTACAAGACCCGCTTTGCTGCCAGATCCTCTGAGAGCACACTCAGCTGCTTGAACTTGGCCTTTTCGATTTTTGAGAACCTTGGCCTGCTGCTGCTGACTTATGTGTCATCTAATGAGACATACTGTGAGTGATCCAGATATAACATACCCTAAGGGATGCCACCAACAAAGATTATCCCCTATTATAGCTCTTTTGACTATTTTAACTATCATTCCCACTACCAATTATATTGTTTCTGAGTCATCAGGACATGTTATCGCATGTTTCTGAACATATTTATGTCTTACTCCCTGTACAGTTGTGCATAAGGAAGGTTTTGTCCTCTTCATTGTGAGCTCTCTTATCTACATGCTGATAACCTGCCGTTTGTGGAGAACCATTAAAAAGTACTCGTTAAGTCCTGAGGTAATGAATATAATTATGAAACCTTATAATCCCAAAGCCAGCTTCTTCAGTTGAAATATTTGAGTCTTTTTCTGTGATGTTTTTTTCTGCTTTAAAGGATACCAAGTCTCATTACTGGAAAGTCCGCTTCTTACTCCTCAATGTTTGCTTCTGTGCTTTTGCTGGATTCTTTTACTGGAAACACAACATGTACTGTGAACCAGGAAGTAAGTTTCACATTACATTTATTATTAAATAAAAACAATAGAATCAACATAAAACATACAGTTGAGCACTTGCTAAAGTATTTATGCCATATAGAACATAAAATAGTGCATACTTGTCAAGGAGAAGGGATTAATACATGGTTTATAAAACAGTTTTAACAAAAATTGGGAAAGCGTGGCATGGATTTCCATAAAGCCCCTGTCTCTTGATACTTTCTAGAACCAGTATTTGCTACGGTTACAGCTTTAAGTTTTTGGGGGATACCTCCAACAGTTTTGCACATTCGGAGAGGAAATTTCTGTCCCTCCTCAAAAAAAACTCCATAAGAGTGACTCTATTTGGTAATTCAATGGATTGTAAAGTAATTTTCTTTTTTATTTTAAATCTGTGTATCAACATCCTTCTATTTTATAGTCAAACACTACTTTTGTTACTCTATCACATATAATATTGATCCGATAGAGTAATTTCTGGTTGTAGTGTGACAAAAATACTTATGGATATACATTTTTTTGTTAAAGAATGTGTTAGTCGTATAAACTGTGCAAAATGCTAACCAACACGTGCCTGTATGACATCCGTATCTTTGACAGGTTACACCTTTTTTGCTCTGTTTGAGTACCTTGTCGTCTTCTCCAATATGGCCTTCCACCTGACCGCTGTGTGGGACTTCAAGAGCCGAGAGGTTGTGGTCATCTCCTCCTTTGAGGATAAAGACTTCTGACTAGAAACTAAAGGAGAACATAATAAATGTGCACGTATCAAACCACCTGATGACGACAGCAGCGCTCCAGTTGAAGAAGACTGGGATGGGCTTTTTCACATATTTTCATGAAGACGTTTTTTAAAGTGTGTTAACGTCAGTCAAGTGCAAACAGATGATGAACACATATAGCCTAGACGTGATGGATGGAAGAACAGCTTTTGTTGTAATGGAATTTTCATTGATGCCTTCAATTTTAGATATTGTTTTAAGTGATGTGATTTTTTTTTTACTTTGCACTGCAAAATGTGGCCATACTGTATATCTGCCAAAGTACAGCAGATGTATTCTGGTAATCTAAATAATCGGAAGCGATTGCTTCTAAAATGGTATTTTAAGGAATTTTCCACCAGAAATATTCAAATTGTTGTTGATACCTGAAGGTATAATGTTCTCTTCTGTTATTATGTTCCAGTTGTATTTTATAAAAGGCATTTGAGCTCAATAGACAAGCACAACCTGATGGCTTCTTTCCTGTGTAATTATTACACAGAAAAAAGGCCACAACAAACACCAGACTTCAGTCACTGAAAATACCTCGGATGTCATGGGCACAAGACCTTTGGAGCAATCTGATTACGTAATAATCAGTGCAAGTTTCAATGAACTGAATTTCAACACTGGATACAGTAAATATTTTGAAATAGGCGTAATATCCTGATGTCTCAGTAAAATTCTGTGATCAGTGATGTAAATTTCTGAACCAAGCAAGAGAATTCCGAGAAACGAGATTTTAAAGATGTAAAAATACACATTTAAGGAAGTCTAATAAGAAAACATAAAATACAGTAAATGTCTATTGCATTGTATTTGAAATCTGTATTACAAAAATGGAAATGCACTGAGGCCTTTTTGGATTGTCCATTTTGAATATTGTTCAAAGTGAAGTTCAGGAACTGACAAGAAACCTAACACTGTCTGCAAGGCATCCATTATTTAACAAAAACACACACACACACACACACACACACACACACACACACACACACACACACACACACAATAACTTAGATATTTTACTTTGTCAGTTCACTTTTTAGAATATCAGAACTCCATCAATTGAGATATATTTTTCACATTTTAGAAATTCCTTACATTAGTGGTGGTTGTTTCAAATTACAACACGTATATTAAATCATATTGGTTATATTCTTATGAAAAATCCTTTATGGAAAGGGGCCCAGACATCCACATCAACTTAAGTTCCTAATTTAAAAAGAGGAAAGGTTTCAGTGATCTACATCAATTATTAATTTAGAAACATAAAAAACATTTTTATTTAGAAATAAGCAAAACTATTGTTACTTTGCTGTGCCCAGTGAATTGAATTGGATTCAATACATTAAAGCATTAAAATGTTCAAAGCAAAAGGGGGTTTCATGGGAAAATGAAAATTCTATATTTTGAATCATTGTTATAGAATTAATTATTTTTTCTTGAAGAGTGTTGTAATGTTTGACCATGTCCACTAGGTGGCTCACTTTCACTGCGCATGCATGGGCGCTTTCCGTGATGTCGATAGCCCTCCAGCCGCTAGGAGGCAACATAGCTCGACGTTGGTCATTGCCCCCATACGCAGAGCAAGCCGAGCTTGCTGCGGCTTTTTTGGTTCAGTCTGTAGGCTGCTGAAGACCGAGAGCTCAACAAGGAGGTGGAGTGGCGTTGCTCTTCCACTCGGCGGGACCAGGCTTTTGCTGCAATGTTGTTAATGAGCTGAAATAACACTTTTGTTGACTGTAATACATGACAGGTAACTTTTCTTCATTTTTTTGTCATAAATATGGTCTTGTTTTAGCAGCATTGGTTAGCCTAGCTGAAACTAAAATTGCTCCTCCTTGTTAACGTTCGTGGTGAGCTACACGTCACTCGTGACTAATGTGCATCTTTAGAAAAGGAAGCAGCAAGTGGACGCCGTTAAAACATACATGAAGACACGCGATATGTGTTTGGGGTTTGAAAGTTCGCGAGGTTTCTTCTTCTATGAGGTCATTTTATATTTCCTTGTAACCCGAGTTGTCGAGCTAGCTAGCCTGCCGTTGGCTTGACAGACACGCAACCAGAGGCTGAGGGTGCAGGCTGTTGTCACTTTGCAGTTTATTTCCCTCTTGAAGTAACATATGTTTGATCGACTTTGCATCACGCCAGTGAAAGTGAGCTTCAGAGAAAGTCCTGAATGAAAACCAAGCTAACGGCACTTTGGTGACACCGAAGAAATGTGTTGGTGCGCCACAAAACTTAAGAAATTACTTTTACCTTTAGGAATTCAGCTCTGTGTATTCGTGCTGATTTCAGATAAACCGGTTTTCAATTACATGTGAGCACAAAGCTCTATCAGATAAACTTGTTGTACCTTTGTTACTGTTGTATAAGCAGTGCGATCGCCTTGTCATAGACAGATCGCAGTTAGTTAAAAGTTAATTTTACTGTTCGTTTAGTGGTCGGGTTTATTGTAATATGTGCGACCCTAAACAGCGGAGTTTTCATTTAATTGGAACAGAGATATAGAAATTACACTTAAGACCACCTCTCTCTATGATGTTTAAAGAAAGTGTTACAAAAGGTTTTTAGTGTGGCCAGCTGTATACATATTTTTGTGTCTATCAGTTTTATTTCATGGTGTTATTTGCTTCCTCATAAGGCCGCTTTTATGTAGTTCTTAAAGTGTGCAATAGAAGATATTTACTTGATCCCCCCCCCCCCCTATTTTTAATCTAGCTATTGTGAGTTACTTAAAACTCCTAATTTTAGATTAGCAGATTGAGCAGATTAGGACTTCTGCTCAAACTGTAAGAACGCTAAACAATCTTCTGCCGTATATAAATATATTGCCGTTATATCACCACACTTACGGTAGACTATCGGAAGAATATAGCATCATACTTTAAATATTTAGTTTTAAAAATGGGTATAAAATGCCTTTCTGGTGGGTACGACCTGGCTTGTTGTCGGTTAAAAATGTTCTGTGGTAAATGGCACTATTCCTTACCTTTTAAAAAAAATAAAAAAGTCTGGTAAAACAAGACCAAAACTGCTAAGGTACGACATGTGAAAGTCCCTGAATATGCTGCACACAGTAAAAATATGAAAAACTAAAACACTTAACTTGCTAAAATAGGTGTTTCAGTTGTGCATTTTGAAACGTGAACATTTATTTTAGGAATTGTTGCAATTTTTTTTTTCTTGCAGCACACAACAGACATGGAGCTTCACCAATCTGTGACCTTGTGGATATTTTATTTGTGCCTAATTGGAGAGAGCACATCTGATAAAGCAAGTTCCGCTACGCTGGAGATTCAAAACGGTGAAAACGCTTTGTCAGGTGAGTAGTTATTCATTGCGTTGATCTTATGTAGCATTGTCAATGATAAACTAGACTGAGACACGCTCACTATAGAGTGACAAGAGTATTGCAGTTTGTGCTACATCTTTGTGATTGTGCAGGCACTAAATGTAGCCATGCTGAGAATAGTACAGCTGGCATTTGCCATTAAGCCCTGTCCTCCAACTTGGAGCAAGCCACCATGTCAAACTGAGCATAATTAAGCTAATGTTTATAGGATAAAATAACAGCAAAGCCACCTGAATGGATAGTTTAGCTCAGATTGTAAGAATTAGGAACACTATAACCCTGGATTGTCTTTTATCTCTGTGACAATTGTAGTCCATTAAGAGACTTTGTATACATGACCAACTCCTGGTCAGTTAGCCCTAAAATCCAAACTGTATCCCAACTCTGTGTTAATATGGGTTTTTAAAGCGCTGAAATGTGTCTTTGTTAACTGCAAGATTTTATAGAACTTGTTCATACACGTTACTAACCTGTCTGGTTGTGGTCTGTTACTCCTGCTGAGCAGACGGTTAGAGTGGGAACTGCTCTGACATTTTGTTCACATCGCCTGCAAACAAGCTGAAGCATATTTTAACAAGCATATATTACTGATAGCAGTGTGGTTAGTATGAGAACCTTTGTTTTTTTATTGAATTAAAAAAAGGTTCTGGCTTCCTGAATGTATCCTGAATGCCGGTCGTAGATGGTAACTTTTGCTACCTTGAGGCGGCAAAGTCATAGTGTGCTGCTTGTCATGCTGGCACACAGAGTAGTTTACGCAACTTGAGCTCTTGCAAAAAAGCAGGCTGACTGGTATGTAAATATCTTATCTAGTGTCTCTGGACATTTGCAAGCCAAATGAGACAAAAAAATGGTTACGTGTGTGAGAATTTTGCAGGTGGCAAAAGTTTTTTCCTGATATTCAGTCTTTGTTAAACGCGGGGAGTGAGAGGCCTCTGTGGTATGTGACTCTACAGGTTTGCTAGGACTGAAAAGCTTGCATACTGTGGCTCAAAAATGGCCTTTTTGTTGCACAGAGGTTCAGTCCTTTGTTCTGCTTAAGTGGCTTAATTTAAGGCACAATTGAATGACAGGAAAATGTAGTTAGCGTTGTTTCCCTGTGTGCTTTTTAGTGGTATTTGGGTGAATAGTCAGTGACACATTTTAGGCTGTGTTCTCTCTGTTAAAACATCTTGTTCTTGAATAATTAAAGCTTTGTTTTGTGTCTCACTGTAAATTACAGCTCATGAAAATCAAAAGCTAGTATTGTGGGTAACCAAAACTAATAAAGAATCGGGGTCAGTGAGTTTTTGTAGGTCTTGTTTCAGTCATATAAAAGGGGAAATTCTTTTTTTTTTCCCCCAAGGTGACGACATAGTGTTGCAAGGTTCTTGCAAACAACTTTGCAAGCAGCCATTATCTGTGAAGGGTTTCTGTCCCAACCTAAACCAGTGCACAGAACACCAAAAGTTCTGCAAAGCAAAAATAAAGTAGTAATGGCATGAAACTGCAGTTTTGCAATTAGGAAATCTCTTTTCAAATGTTTTTGTGAAAGGATGTGGTCAGTGGTGAAGCCCAAGCTCGGCTGTGTGTTAGATATCTGAACCATAATTTCTCATTGACAAGGCCACTCTCCTCATTGACCCTAACCTTTATGATCCTTGTTTCAGGGTCACCAACAAACATCAACTAGAATAAGAATTTAATTCCAAATAAATAAAAAAAACATAGCAGCTGTTTAACCTGATAAACTTGCACTGATAATACGCAGGCTTATTTAGGCTAGCCTTACAGTGGTATGAAAAAGTGTTTGCTCCCATACATATTTTTCCTGTTTTAGCCTTTTTACCACACCTAAATGTGTGACAAAGGTTTATGTTATTTTACCTTTATTTACCTAGAAAATCCATCTCTCTCTTTTTTTTTTTTTAAGCAAGACCTGGCCGAGAAAGGGAATCTTTACAGGTTACAAGGTAGATGGTTGACAAGGGAAATAAAAAAATATCCAGACCAACCTGGCTCTATGTGGAAAAAGCAATCCCCCCATGTTATATCATGAATTACCTTTGATTTTAATTTCACTAGCCACACCCAGGCCTGATTACTGCCAGATCTGAAGAATCAAGAAATCTATTGAACAGAATCAGTCTGACAACAAATAATCGGCAATATATGATCAAAAGCAGCACATCAAGGCCTGATCAAAAGTTATTCGACAGTGAAAAACTAAGAATAATATCTAGATGTCTTTCCGTCTGAAAAGGGTTACAAAGCCATTTGTAAGCCTTCGAGCTCCAGTTAACCACAGTCCTTCTAAAATGAAAGAGCGGTGTGCCTTCCTGGGAGTGGTCTCCCTTCCAGAATTAATCCCTTGTGCATCAGCCATTCATTCAGCAAAGAACCAAGAACAACATCTAAAGCCCGGCCGACTAGGGCGGCAAAGTATATGGTAAATGTGTCCGTATCTCAATATTACTGGAGTAGTATCAATATTACAAGAACTGACTGGACTGCAATACAAATTATTGCCAATCATTTAAATGCCATGCATTCATGTATCGCAAGTCATATCGTTATCACAACGGTCACAAATATTATAGCATATATTCTTCATATCGTGCAGCCCTGCTGCAGAGTTCACTTCACTTTACTGTTCATAACTTAAAAACATAAAAACGAGACAGGGCAAAAATGGCAGCCATAAGAGGCTTCCAAGGCTAAAACCACTGTTGACCAAAAGTAATACTGAGGCCACTGGTGCACTAAATGAATTACTAATGACCTCACCTCAAGCGCATAATGACTACTACAGAAGCCGCAAAGTGTCATAAATTGCACAGTATCAACAAGTATGTCCTACATGTATTTGGCACCAAGCCACTGCTAATAGCTACGGTCATCATGTTAAATGTTTTTTGGCACTGTTGCCAACTCCGTTTCTAAAGTCACTTGGAAAGTCAGTGAGTCATGTTTTTTGGGCTTGTTTCTGAACATGAAGTAACTTATTTGGTCCCTAAAATAAGCGACTATAGACACGAGTTATAAAGAGACCCGCTTGTGCTGCTCTGCTACAGACACCGCAAACCTACTGAAATGTCACTCCGCCCCTCCGCGTACACATACTGCCTGAGATCAAGAGGGAGGTGAAAAACTAGATGTCTCTGCCAGGAGGACAGAGTAGTTGCTGGACCACACTGCCCTGTTTCTAACATAAAGCAAAAGTAAACTTAACTGTTATATTGAATTAACTTACCTGCTGTCCAGCAGAAAGCCTGCAACCTCCACATCTGTTTTGAGTCCCTCTTCCATCATGCATTGTCTTCACTCCATCGGGTAATATTAGCTGCGCCTATGTAGACTCTCGTTTTCTCCTGGTTGTTACTTCTTTTTCTTTTTTTTGGTGACTTTCTCTTCCCTCTCGCCAGGCAAAGAGTACGGATGGTCCTCCATTTCAACAGAAAACGACACATAGAATGATCTACGGTCGTCTTTGCTTGTTTATACTCCTCCTCCACGACATCACGGCTTCATATAGAAGACCGATAGGCAAAACCCGTTAGGCTAACAAGTTTGTCCCCATTCGGCTTCTGAAATCAGAAATGGCGATGCAACATGGTGCCTCCCAGTGGGCAATTATTTTTACACATAGGGTCAGGCTGGTTTGGAAAGCTTTTTTTTTTTTTCTCCCCGTAGCAAATTAAATCATCATTTGGAAGCTGCATTTTGTATTAACTTAGTTTAGATTTAACTGATATTAAAATGTGTTTGATCCGAAACATTCAGCTGGTCAAAAAAGCAAAAATAAATTAAGTCTAAGTGCGCAAAAATGTTATTAAAGCACTTTATTTAGCCTATAATGCCATTAGGATAATGTCCTAATAACATTGGTCCTGAGTGTCTGTGGGAGAAGCCAAACATGGTTTTCTCTTATTTATCCCTCTGATCTATGGCATATCATTTATAATTACACAGGGAGCGCAATAGCGATACAGAGTAGCCGTGGAGGCTAACCATAAAAGGCAACTTGTTAATAATTATTCAGATGTAATTGAAAACCCCCACCCATAGAAAGATTTTACTTCATGCCTTCAACTCTCAGTTTTATGAATAAACATCCCAAATTTTAAAGACTGATCAACCGTCAGGCAACGGTTATCTTAGATCCGACAGTCATTACTTCACAGATACCTCTGGCAGATACATTCAGACAATACTTGTGTTCTTGGGAACACGGAGACTTTGACTGAAATGCCTTGTATAAACAATACTTTCTTTGCAGCCAAGGAATTTTGTCGTTAGTTGTTTCAGCAGGAAAGTGGTTCTGTTAGAGGAGCCTCTTTTGGGGAACGTTCTGGTGTTTTTCCAAAGTGAAAAGGAAATTAGAACACATAAGACTGGACGGGTTAATGTGATTTGTGCAAGTTGTATTTTAAAAGAATAGGATTAACTACAAAGGTAAATAATTACAAAAATGCGCATGTTTTATATTCTGCTTGTATGCTTGTACGATGGATACATCTCAATAAATTAGTATGTATTTGAAAGTTGATTTATTTCAGTTGTTAATTCAATACATTTTAAAAGCAGGGGGAAAAACACAACATATATGGATTCATTACACACAGAATTACAAATTCTAAGCTTTTATTTATTTGAGGACTATGGTATACAGCTAATGGAAACCCACAATATATTCAGAAACTTTACAAAGGATTTTATAATACTTTTTGACGTATGCTCTCCATTATACAGAGCTCCTAAAGGGACATTAAAGGGAAATTTAAAAAAAAAAATGCTTTCTGGTTCTGCGCACCAGAAAGCATTTTTATATTTTCCTTCAAAGTCTCTTTAGGGGCCCGTAGCACTAGTAGTGTCAGGAACAAGATGCCACTGCAAGGAAGCAGAATGAGCAGAGTGCTGTGTCCAAGCTTTTTATTTGGAAGTTGAGTGGAAGAAAAAAGTTTGAAAGAAAAAATGTGCACAAACAACTGGGGTATCTGCAGCTTTAGTAAGAAAGACCTTTTTAGAGTTTCTGGGAGATTTACAAGGTTTCGATTATAGCTGAAGTCAGCGCCTCTGCAGAGCCACCAAACACAAGTGTCTCTAGGACATTGGCTATAACTGTCACCTTCCTTGTGTTAATCCACTCCTGAATCAGATATTTCAGACACACCTCGTCTGAGTTCAGGACAATAAGGACTTGAAAGCTGCTCAGTGGTCGAGTCCTCTTTTCAGATTTCATTTGAAAACTAAAGTCCCAGACCCTGGAGGAAGGGTGGAAAGGAACAGAATCCACGTTTTTTTGTGGTCCAGTGGAAGTTATCATAGTCATTTCTGGTTTCAGGGGCCTTTTTTATTAGTCTTATGTAATACTGTAACTTTATGAGAACGTGAATTATAGGAATTTTCTTCACCGGTTGTTGTCTGTGTAAACTAGACATATTAACGTACTGTAATCTGTTAGGGCATAATTGGCATATTTCTTTCTTTCAGATTTTTGTCGCATAGATGAACCTTTGTGCAAAGATGACAACGCCGTTCTCACCTTTGAGGCTATCCGTAATATCCACAAGCAGATGGATGATGACGCAAACGGCAACGTAGATGTGGTAGAAACGGATGGCGTAAGTATTTAAAAATAGTACCGCAAAAACCGATTTGCTATTGAAGGGATGTGTTCTGTGAAATGTCAGGTTTCTCAGTGTAATCCTTCTTTTGCTCTTTAGTTGCTAAATTATCATAGTCTTAACTTAGCCCCAGGGTCTGAAAGATTTGTCCAGTTTGTCACTCCTGCTGTGTTTTGCTCAGGTTTCTGTCAAATAATTAACCAAATGGAGACAAAAGTCTTCTTGTAATAGCATTCCTGTCGCTTGTTTTGAAGCAGGTTTGTGCTGACTGCTTTTCAGCTAGCTGCATTACTACCTCTGTTTTTAGGTAGCATGATGCCTTGAGAAGGTCTGCTGCTTCTCATATGTCACAGTTTGTGTAAGAGAAATGCCTGTTGTCTGTTTAATATATAATCTGAGGTTCAGTATAAATGGAATGAGTGACATGACTACAAAAGTTAAGTATTCTTAGACAGAAATTACTGTCGATTAATTAAGTTTTAGACCCAGTTTACACTGCTCCATTTTTTTTGGCAGTAGTAATTAAGTAAAAGTAAAATAAACCTCAACAATACATGTCAGGATCAAATTAAATCCAAGTGTTGCCTTAAATGTTGCCACAAAGCCAAGCAAATTTTTGCACACTCTGTTTAAGTAGGTGGCCTATACTTTGCCTCCATTTTGTTCAGTACATCTTGCTAGTATTGGTTTCCAATACTTGCATACCGGGAGAGGGGCTGCTTAGACTGACAGGACCCTGTTATCAGGCTATCCATCAAACTGTTAGCAGCTAGCATTAGCTTATGTTGTCCGGGAGGTTTACAACTCCCGGTCAGCTTTACTACCTTTATTATGTTCTGTTCAAACATCTGTGTCATACTGTTAGCTTAGCATGTAGCACTGTCATGCATTTCGTTCATCTTGTCTGTCTATCTGGGAAAGTTTCTCTGAACAATGCCTTTGTGTTGATCTCGCTTAGAAAGCGGATCACATGATTTTTTTCCTGCCTGTTCTCCACATGTTATCAGACTTTAACACTTCCAGCAGCAGCAGTTCATTGTTTGGGGCAGGTAAACAGCCGCAGGGAAGAGACAGGAGTGTCTATGCACTGCTGCCTAGAAGAAGTGCGACAATTTGGGCAGATGTGAATGGGTCAGCGGGGGAAACCCTGCGGAAATGCAGCACAGATGTCAGCCAAAAGAACTGTTACGGTGATTGAAAGTCAGCGTAATGGCCTAATTACAGTGTAATTTTGACAACTTGATAGCATAACGGCCCATTACGGTGAAATGTGCTGGCAAGAACCCTGACGGGTAAAGTCAGCTACACCCAATTTCTTTCCCATTCTAATGTTTAGTTTATACTTCAGATAGTTAAAAATTAATTGAACAGATTTAACTCAGGTCAGTGTATTTATTAATTATTGGTGTAAAAGTAAAGGAAATGTAGAATGTCTGGTTTATGTAAATGTCTAAAAAACTGTCTCTAAATTGTGTATTTTAATGTAAGCAGACATGGTTGACTTTAAGGTTAGAAAGACAATAATACAATAACTTTTTTGTTATACTCACTGTTGAATTACAGATAAAGTGTGCCTTACTTAAAAAAAGAGAGACTTATCTTTAGACACATCTCCATTTTTTTATGGAGATTTTAATTGGTAAACAGGAAATTGTTAGCTGTGCACGCTGCATGGCTGTGATATATGATTATCAGTGCAATATGCAGAGGAAAAGGGAAACGTCTCCTCAGTTCAGTTCAGGATGCCATGAGACTGCAAGAAGAATGTATCAGAATTGGGTACAGAGGTAGGCTACAGTCTGGGTTGTCGAGGTATGAGGGTCTTGTTATAACAATTTTAGTTTTTGTAGAGAGAAAACTAAGGACACTGGTCTTTACAGATGTCAAAAAGGTGATATTGTCAAGTAAGGTAACTGTGACCACATAAACAACAAATAAGTCAAAATAATAATAATAATATGTAAGGGGGAAGTTTTTTACTGTTCTGTTTCAATAAATATTCACATGTTCATGGTATTCTATTTTACAAAAGAACTCAAGGACAGCAATTCTAAATGTAAATAAAGTAGTAGTACGTTAGTATAACACAACAAGAGTCGTACGATTCACTGGACTTAGACTAAGGTTGTCAAAATAATCAATTTCTTGATATAATAAATACTAGAAAAATGAATTATTCAAAGATGGATATAATTGATATAAACTTTGCCCAAATTGTCACACTACTTCCGACCACAGCGCTGCAATCACAGGCATTCAGCCTCTCCTCTCCCTGCAGCTGCTCATCTCAACAACGATCTGCTGCTGGAACTTTAGTTGCGTTGAGCACAGCCAGAAAAACTTAATGCGACCCGCTTCATCGACAAGAAAAACAAAAGCAGTGTTGGGAGGAACCTTCCCTATGAGGCAGATGGACAAGAAAAAGCAAAAAGCTGAATGATGTAGCAGTATTGCTACAGCTGATGCTATAAGCTAATGCTACAAGCTAAGGCTATGACACTGGTGTTTAGAGCGACGTATAACGGTCAGTAAAGCATCTGTATTTTCAACAGTGAAATAGTAAATCTGGACGACATAATGCTGTCAGTTTAAATATTAGCTTCATGGACACTGAGAGCCCAGTGACGGTAATATGTCCTGCGTAAAGATCCACGTCCACTCCATTCTGCTGCGCTATGAATTAGCGCAGGAATTTGTTAATCAGTTGACGGCTCAGTCGGCTAATAAATAGTGAAGTAACAAAACAAAGCAGTGTGCCCCCCTCCATTACTCCTCCTTTTAGTTGTAAAGCTATTGGAGGCGAATGTGGCTAATGAGAACACATGTTATGGTGGAGCCAGACCGAAGCGACCTACCCTTCTGTTGTAGTGGATTCCTAAAGAAATGTAATGCAAATTTACCAGAAAGCTAAAATTGTACAGGGCTGTTGCTGATTGTATTTGCATGGACTACATCCTTGTTTACACTGTGAAATTATGTTTTATATGTTTCAGATCCATGTTTGTTTTGAAACAAATGTTTCTATTTTTGTCCGTCCGCGGTAAAATGTTTTTGTATCAACATCAAAGGAAAAGGAAGCACAGTGGCATACTAAATATCAGCAGTGTTCATGAAATAAAATAATTGCATTATTAAATCAGGTACACACTTCCATATAGGAAATTAACACTTATACTGCTGGTTATCTTGTCTACTGTTTAGACAAACAAGGAAGTGACACTTAAATAGTTCTCTACACAAGGGCTGAATTGTCCCCTACTTATTGGTTTTGATGTAATAAAGGAATCCTAACTTAAGCTTGTCATGTTGTAATTAATCACATTATTATTATTATTTTAAATTTTTTTTTGCTTGTTAAAATAGCTGTTGTCTTGTTTTCTCCAAAATTTCCCAATTAAAAAAAACATATTGTTAAAAGTATTTTTACAAACTGGTTGGGATGCCATGGTGCTGGGATGATTTATGTTGGTACAACAAAAACTGGATTAATTGATTATTTAATCATTATTACTAATTTAGTAATTTAATAATCAAAGTACACAGACTGTAAAACATGCCGTTTGTTGAAAGAACGCACTCAGAGCAGCAATTTGGGCAAAATTGTTCCAAAAATAGATACATTTTTCATTTAAAATTAAAACCCTTCTTTGTAAATGAGCTCTATCCAAAACTCCTCAAGTGGCATAGTTTTAACTTCTGTTCTGTAAAGTTCTGTAAAAAAAAAAAAAAAATCCGGTTAAGCACTTTTTTGTTATCCGATTATTAGTCCATTAATCAAAAAAATAGTCAACAGATTAACTAATTTAGAAAAAAAATATTGTTAGTTGGAGCCCTAGCTATATTGTCTACTGTTATGCAATACAGGGATAAATATAAGAAATATATAAAGACCATATTAATTAAATTGCCATGTTGTGAGCATGTTTTGCCATTTTCTATGCATTTAAAATGTGCAATCAATACTTTTTTTAAGTTTAAACAACTTGTTTATTGAAGTATGTTAATTTACTATGAATTCCTCTTTTTAGATTTATCAAAAAAAATAGGTAGATTCGTTGATTACTAAAATAATTGATAGCTGCAGCTTTATTATTAACTTGTATTTTACATGTTAATATTCAGCCAGTTGGACACCGATGATATTGTCCAAAATACCAAAAGTCACAAAGTATAAGAAGCAAATGTATTCACAAAAAAACAGCAGAGTTTCTCTTCGGGAAAGGTTAATTAAATACTTTTTTCATAGTGTGTATTTTTTATTGTAAATTTAATGTATTTCTCTAGCAAACATAAAACAATACTTTTCTTTATGTTTTGTGGTTTAGGTGTTTTCTTAATACTCAATCAAAGTTAAAGAAATGCTTTTTTCCAAATATCATTGTTGCAAGAGCCTTACTTTGCTATTTCACACTGTGAAATGGTTGTGTGTTTTTTTTTTGGTAATGGCTACAAAAGTCCTTGTGATCTTGCAGTTCCTCCGAGAAGACCTTAACTACCATGACCCCAAGGCCAAGCATAACAGCTTTCATGGCGATGACCAGTTCATCAGTGTGGAGGACTTGTGGAATGCTTGGAAGGGCTCTGAAGGTACTTTAAGGCTGTTTCAGGTGTTTTTTGTGTGGCTGTTTTGAGTTGCAAACAGCAAAAAAACAAAAACAAAAAACGATGTAAGGATTTGTGTGGGTTAATAGTCTCAACGACTGCACATTTTGACTTATCCGCTTGTCGTTTTAGCATCCTTCAGCTTGAACTACAAAATCACAGTGAAAAGTAAAACAGCCGAATTCACGATGTTGGTTAGATAGAAGTCCATGACCTTGTTTTGCAGCTCTGCAGCAAATATTGTGACCCTGTTGTTTAAAAAAAACTTAATGGGGAATAGAAAAAAATGGAATGGATTGAAACCTATCACCCCAAACAGAATATTCTGCCCTCCTAGAGACTCCAAGTACACAACAAAATGTATTTATGGGCTAAAGAGTGGATTTTGCACGATATGTCTTCTTTTAATGGATGCACAACTGAGCTTACACTTTACCCCTGGCGAAGTAGCTCACCCTCTGAGGGCAGTTGATTAGATTTCATGTGGCCCAAAGAACGGTGTTCTTATCCCCTTCAGATAGTGGCAGAGTGGACATCATCATTGACTCTGTCAGCACAAAATCAACTTCCACTCTGTCCCCCTTGACATTATCAGTTTGTGTGGTCTGTCTGGTACAGAGAGAGCTCTGCTGTATCTTGTACTCATGTGTTGCTCAGACTCCCCTTTTTTTGGCTTGTAGTGCTCACTTACCCTGCATTGCAGTTTGTAGATAGTCCTCTGGAGCTTTTGAACTAGAGTCATTTTTTTTTCTTTTCTTTAAAAGTTAATGCAGGTGTTTTTGATTCTGTACCAGGATTCCCTTTTTTTATTATCTTGGAGAGTGCAGTGCATCCTACATTGCTCAATACCTCTTCCATGTTTTAGGTTGTAAATGCACTGTGCTATAATGTTTTTTTCTAGGATATACATTTTGGTTTCATATAATCATAGGAAGGCATAATGTGAACATGATACTAAATTGGATTGGTATTGATTAGGATTGAATTGGTTACAATTGTAATCCAATTAAAGGGACCTGAGATGTCAATTGTTTTACATTTCTGAGCAATTTCAAAATCATGGGAGTTCCCTAAGGCTCACATCTCGGGGATTAGAAACATTTTCTTAGTTGAAGATTCTCTGGAGGTGTTTTTATTTCTTGGTCGTTGCAGAAACCTTTGTTTCTTGCACTTTAACTTTGCAAAGACATGACCTGTTGAACAACTTCAGATTACTCACTGTTTATTTTAATTTTTTCAGTGTATAATTGGACAGTAGATGAAGTGGTGGAATGGCTCGTCGCCTACGTGGAACTGCCTCAGTATGTGGATACATTTCGCAAGCTGGCTTTCAATGGAAGTATTATGCCAAGGTAAGAGCAGAGACGGATACTCAAGTTTGGGATTCTAACTCTAGTCACAAAAATAAGACTTCAGACTTGATTTAGGCTACGTTCCCACTCCAGTTCTTAATGCTCAATTCCGAATATTTTCTGAAATAATTTTTTTTTTCTTTTTTGCGAGGTCGTTCCCATTACTTTTAAAATGGTGCCTATATCTGACTCCAGTCTGAATTGTTTGCTGCTCCGAACTGACCCGCACACACGAAAGAACAGTTAGTCCAGCAAACATGGAAAAAATAGGTTTTATGGATTTAAGTCCCCAATGGAACCCATTTACCGCATTTTTCGGACTATGAGACGCACTCAAAAATCCTTATTTTTTGATACTCGGGCATACTTCACTACGCAGAGGTATTCCAGGCATACGTACTCCAGGCATACTCAATGTGTACCCCAGGCGTTCTCAAGGTGGATTCCGCGCATATGGGTGCATGCAGAGATACATTTTTACGGCTGCGTACGTGGTCTCACACTATAAAATTCTCAGAGGCAAGAAGTCTTTACATCAAACTGTTTTATATGTAACACCGAGCTTGATACACTGAGCAGCTCCAAGCAGGCGGTCGCAAGGACGTGCGGCATCACAGTCCCTCTCTGTTCTCACTGACAGGTGTGCAGTGTGGAGCCTGCTGGAAAAGAGACGGCGCTAGATGCTCAGCTAGTTAATCACACAGTTTACCATCCGTTCCACCGCTTCGTCCCACTGGCAGAAAGTGTGGGAATTGTAGGAATTTGCCACAAGAAATGTAGGCAACAATACGCTCGACTATGAAGGGTAAAACGTCTGCGGAGAGTCAGCGTGGAGTCCGCCAAGCTCACAGTATGCGTGCAGTACGCCGGAATATGTGAGAGCCTTCAGGCAGCCCGTGCTTGAAGTACACACTAGCAACAATAAACCTAGTAAATTAATGCAATATAAAAGTTACGTGAATTTTGGCCTGTTAGAAACAGAGCAATGTAGTCCAGCTACTCTGTCATCCTGACAGAGACTGATAGAGAGCTGTGTATGTGAAGGGGCGGCGTGATATTACACACTTGGGAAGTTTGGGAATACCTAGTGTGCCTTTATAATCTGGTGTGCTTTATGGTCCGAAAATTACGCTAATGTGTCAGTGGGTGCTGAGAGGAAAGCGCAAAACGAAGAGAGTGAAACTCTAGCATTTCTACAAAGCTTGTGTTGACGTTCCCAACAGAAATTAATGACATTGCTTCCTGCTCTCTCTTGTTTGGAAATAAATTCAAATATCTATGCCGCACAAGCAATGGTGACCACAGTCATCTTGAAGTAAGCTATGAATGTAGTGACCCGCCCCCTCTGTCTAAGTAGTTGGCTAGCATGTTGCTTTTCTTGTTGGTTTGATTGGTTGAATTGTATGATTGTCATATCGAGATAGGAATAACAAAAAGTTGCCACTCTTAGGTAAACAACAAAACCCAAATAACAGCTTCCAGACCAGGGCGTGTATGGTGCCCTCCCCATTGCCTGCCCAGGCCGCCGGGGCTGCGCTCGAGTATGTGGGAGCCCAGCCTAGACAGATGCAAGGCATGAGTTCTGGCATTTGTGGCATAGTCCAATATGTAAGATTATCATTACACAATATTCAGTGTAAATATTTGCCACCTGAAATGTGAGATTTCCAGTTTGAGGAACGTTTATGATTTAGAGATTGGGACCATGCTACACTGTACCGTACAAGGCGACTCCACACCATCCACCACCACAAGTAAATTCGTAATCTATGGAAAACACTGCTACACTGACTTGTACTTCTCACAACTTTATCCCTGACTTGTTTGGAGAGCTCCTTGGTGTGATCCCTTAGTGGTTTTTCAGCCTCTGGGTCCTTTCAGAAAAGGTGTTTATACAGATCAGGTGACACTTAAAACTGCACACAGGTGGACCTCATTTCACCAATTATGAGATTTAGGTAAGGTAACTGGTTGAACCAGAACATTTTAGTCATTCCATAACATTTTGAACATTTCGAACAAGAACATTTTGTAAGGACAAATTAATATACTTTTCCGTAAATTAAATTAAAACCAGATTTAATCCAATGGCAGTTATAGACGCAGTTATAGATGTGGTTCTTCTTTATGGTATTGTTGATCAGCCTAAATTATACTATTTCTGGTTTGTAACAATTCTTAATCTGATCACCTTGTACCCAAGTTTTTGCTTTAAAGGAGCAATAAGAGAAATCTCATTATTTTAGATAGAACAAAAAAATAGGTTTGTTAGGAACTAAAGGTATCTTTTTAGATCGACTATGGTTAAAAGTCACACCCTGTCTCTCTGTGTTGTTCTCCAATCTCTTGTTTACATAGCCGGGCCGACCGTGCATGCACGTACGTGAGCAGCTGCCACACAGGGCTGCTCCCTGCCCATAAAATGCTACCGCCAAGCACAATATGACAGAGAACACGCCCATTGGATCAATTTTCTCTTGCTAACAGCATTGTACAGTTATGAGTTACTTACTACTTTGCTTGACATGTTCCTCTGAAAGGTGAGACTGTTCTGCTGTGTTTTTATCCTTTGCAAATATGTTCATATGAGCCGATGGGCGAGAATGCGAAATGCTGGAGCAGCGATAGAGAGAGGCGTGGCTTGGTACACATCTTGTTTTGGTGTACAGACAGTGCTCAAGCTCCACCTAATGGTGAAAAGCCGCTCATTGCTCCTTTAAATGAATAGGATCACTGGTGTGTATTCTAACAAGCATTGCTTTTAAAATGATTGAATGAGCTTGGTAATTGTCTAGAATCACTTGACACAGGAAGAAATGGATAACACCCTTTGCTTCCTACTTCCTGTTAAGTAAAAACGTGTCTGCTCTCTCTCAGACTTGCTGTGAAGAACGCCACACTGACAGTCTCTATTATGAAGATTTTGGATCGCAGCCACGTGCAAAAATTACAGCTCAAAGCTTTGGACACTGTGCTTTTTGGACCACCCCTGGGTATGTAGTTGTTTCCTTTTCTAATTTTCATTATCGTAATTAGTACTCTAACTTGTCAAAGGCTGTTTTTCAAATACTTAGAAAAAACTGACCAAGAGTGTATATAAACACTATGAACACATGCAGCTCTTTATATGGAAATGGGTGGACTTGTTTTTTGTGTTTGTCTGCTAAGAACCCTTTCCTGCTGGATGCATTATTTGATTTTCAACAGCTGATTGGGTAATTCAATCAGATAGGGCTCAGCTCCAGTTTGAGTTGCATGATCACACAGTGAATGAAGATATTCATCCATAGACCTGTGATACCAACATTCATGATGAGTGAAAAGAAGAGATCCTTATTTTAATGCATTGTTGGAGGGAGACAATTTATCATGTGGTTCTCTTATTATTAAAAATAAGAACCAGGATGTAGGTAGTTAAAAAAAGAGATTTATTACATTTATAATTCATATACATGCTATTGTTTAGCAAGAATAATTTATTGCTGTGTGTCTTTAATCATGAATCACCCTAGAATTTGAACAGAAGCCAAACTCGGCCTTGTACAGAGTGATTAAGCTGCAGTATGTGTTACTAAATTAAGGTTTAGAAGACAGTCTTATAATCTTAAAATCACTTTCAAGGGTAACTTATTTTACTGCAATTTATCATAAATAAGAGCAGCACTTTTGTACTGTCTCAGTATTAACATTTCCTTCCAATGAACTCTGAAATGAAAACATTAAGTTATGATATTAGAAAAATAAATGGCAACAGTTAATCAACATAAGACATTCATTATTATGAATCCCACTAATATCTATTGACAGGATTTTTTGCAAAAAAACAACCAAATTGAACATGGATATGAACACTAATGTTACTAGTTGAAGTTTTATGACTAGTGAACTGAATGTTTGAAATGTCTGAATTGATTCAAAATCTAACATAAATGGTTTAAAAAAGTATTAAAGCTATAGCAGTCTCCCAGGAGTGAGGAAGTATTTGTTTTTTATAATAGGCAGATAAACTTCTTTAAGAACCACACAATTATTAATATGTAGATAAGATCAACTTTATCATCCTCATAGGGGGGAATTATTATATTATTTCAGTGGCCTGACTGATTAAAGGTGAAGCATATTAGTAACATAATTTGGTGGAGGATAAATAAATATTAGGATAAATATTGATATTATATTAATATTGATATTAAATAAATACTAGGAAAAATATTTAATAATCATGAATAAAAACTGGAGAAATGTACAAAGAATGTAGCACAGAGGAATCTGTATTTTGTTTCCTGAAAATCTTCTCAATAATATTTTAGGATTGGGAAAAGTCACAGAAAAATACATGCATAAATACACTCTAGACAAGATGAAAGAGATTAGATATTTGCTATATTGTACATGATGATGATGCCAGTAGCCTAAATGTTCATCAAGAAGGTGGAATTAGGGGAGTTCTTGAGCGCTGTATTGGAATAATTCACAAACATCACGTGATCAGCTCAACTCGGCTTTATAATTTAATATTCTTATGAAGAGCTTTCCAGCATTATGAACATGCTCGCACCAGGTTTTTTTTTTTTCTTCTTATAGCAGCTTTTTTTATCTTCATGCTATTCTTCATTTCTTTTGCTACGTTCAGTCATGTATTCATACTCTGTCCCACTCATTTATTCTCTTGTACCCCACTTCTTTTTAAATGTGATACCCTTTGTATCAGTTTCAGGGTGTGACGTAGCACACAGGGTCTGTGTTCCTGATGACTCTCTCTGCTTTCATTGACAAACGCAGCACCCTTTCTCATCCTGTCTGGTGTCACTGCCCAAATTCTGCATCCAGAGACTAAAATTGTTCAGGTTAGATTCCCTATTGAATAGGATGTGCTTCAGCTTTAATACCTAGAAATAAGGACCAGCAATAAAACTTTTTATCAACAAATGTTTGTCAGATTTCCAGTCTATGTTGCAAAATGATATTTAACATATGAAAAAAATAACATACATTTATATTGTCATTATAATAATAAGCAACAAAAGATGTAGTACATTTTGCACTGTGTATTTGGATTATAGTTGCAGTTGGAGCTCATCTAATCCCTAATGAACTCAAAGATTTAATGAGCTTTCCAAGAAAGCAGGCATTTGCATTTGACAAAGCTTGCACAGGAACACAATGTGTAATGGTCTGTTTCTGTCATGTGTTATTGTGGTTGTGTTTTTCCCTTCATAACACCTGAAGGAAGTCGTTAGCAAGGACTGTCTGCCTTCGACAGCCTCTCAAAGCAAGTAGCTTCCACAAATAGTCCAACTGACAGAGTGACTGTGCCGAGCAGCAGCATAGTAAGACATTTTCAACAAAAGGTTGTGTCTAAAGGGGTGGGCTGTTGTGTAATGATTAACCCAAACAATTCTGTGACCGGTTGTTTTCAGCTCTGTCGCCAGTTCAATATCATTTGTGCACCATTAATGGTTTTTCAGATAGTGATTTCAAGTGTTGCTCATTGCACGTAATGGCAGATTACTTAGATTAGACAGAGCAGTATGAACAGCTGTCAAGGACCTGTACAAGCCGCAGAGAAATTGATCCAAATCAGAAGCAAAAGCTCTGCATGTATAGTTTTTCCAACTCGTCTCTCTCAGTTGTGTTCAGGCTCATACCTCACAATAAGACATCGTTTTAATTGCAGTTAAAGATTATCTCCTTCATTTTGCTTAGACAGATGAAATAAACAGTAAGACCTGAAGATAATTATTATGGCTAAACATGCATTAGGTTTGTTTGGAGAGGGCGGTTATTGATTTAACAATCTGGTGACCTCTGCAGGTGTTTTGTAATTAGAGAAGACATTAGACTGCACAATATTGCAAATTGATCATTATTGTAATAAAAGTGCAATATGCATATTGCAAAGAACTGCTTGGACTGCAATAAGTGTTAGTTGATTATTTAAGTAACATGGCTGTCTGTCTGTAATATGTTCAATGTAGCTTTGTGTTTGATGCAACATAAAACATTTAGAAGGTTCACCTAAAAAACCGAAGTGTTTTATTCTTTTATTGACTTATGATCTGATTGTTGACCTCTTGTGTGGTAGATGTGGCATTAACTGTTTAGTGTCCTTACAATGTCTTGCAAAAGTATTCACCTCCCTTGGCATTTTTCATGCTTTGTTGCCTCAAAACCATGAATTAAAATGGATTGTTTCAGAGTTTGCACTAGGGCTGGACAATTCATCGCATTTTCAATACAATCGCGATTAAACCCCCCCCCACAATTTTTCAAATCACATAGGTATGCAAGTTTTGGCTACGTAACAATCAATGGATAAAACGCGTCCTGTAGGTGTCGGTAATATGTTTTAAGTGGGGTTGCCTCCACTTTGAAGGGAAGAGAATTGCAGCAGTGAAATAATGTCATTTTATTGCTTGTTTAAGAATTTGTATAATAAAAACTTTTTACCAGAAACTGTCAGGAATTTCACCATAGCAATAAGTTTCGGTCAAGCTGTTTAATACATTTACTTGTTTGTTGGTTGCACTTAACGTTCGGCAAGGATTGATGTCCAACTCAAAAACCTATTCTCTGGAATAACAATATTCTGATTAATAAAAAAACAAGGAACGAGCACGCACACTGGCGTTACATGAGCGTGTCAGAATGGTTGGCATGTGGGATAACCAATAGATGAGGTGATTCCCCCTGAACCTCAGGAATAAAGGAGAGTGAGAGCGGGACCAATATTCTGATTGGTCTGAGTATTTACAGGCCTGCAGTTCTCACAGATATCAAATTTTTTTAACCGCCTTATTCTGAATACATAATGTATTTACTACTGTCAGGATGGAAGCACCATTTCACCCAGTATAACAAAAAGTGTTTCTGAACAGGATTGTCAACTATAGCTTTAATCAATGGCTTTTTTTTCCTGGCCATTACTCCAGAAGGCCCAGCTGTGTGGAGTGTACGGCTATTGTGGTTCTATGGACAAAGCATCTGGTCTCTGCTGTGAAACTCTGCAACCGTTTCATGGTTATCTTTGGTCTCTGTGCTGCCTCTCTGATCAATGCCCTTCTTGCACAGTCTGTGAGTTTTGGTGGACAGCCCTCTCTTGGCAGGTTTGTTGTGGTATCATATGCTTCCCATTTAAAGATGATGGACTTGATGGTGCTCCAGAGAGACATCAAAGCAAGAATCCCACCCTGACTTGTTCTTCTCAACAACTTTGCCCCTGACTTGTTTGGAGAGCTCCTTGGTCTTCATGGTGTGACACCTCTTGCTTGGTGTTTTTTCAGCCTCTGGGGCCTTTCAGAAAAGATGTGTTTATACTGGCAGATCATGTGACACTTAGACTGCACACAGGTGGACTTCATTTCACTAATTATGTTAGCTTTTGAAGGTAATTGGTTGCACCAGGATTTTTAGGAGCTCCATAGCAAAGGGTGTGGTTACATATGCAGATGCAAAATTTCAGTATCTGTTATTTTTAGGTTATTTTTTTTAAGTAAATGTTTCTCATTTGACTTAACCAATTTAGACTATTTTGTGCATATCCATCCCATAGATAAAACAAAAAAAAACATTTAAATTACAGGTTGGAATGTAACAAATAGGTAAAAAGTTTAAGAGCAGGGCTTTAAGGCTGTTTTTTGTCTGGAAACAAAAGTCATTTTGAAAATGCTGGTTCACATTAAAAAAAAAGGCAACTGAAAGGCTGATTGTGATTTATGCCTCATTCTTTAGAGGTTTTTGTATATTGTGGGTTTTGATTTTTGACATTTAAAATGGCAGTTTCTGGTCTGAAGGGTTAAGCTACTGTGCTCAGTCACAGTCAGTCAGTATTAAAGATATGTCAGTTAAATAATGTGACCTCCTTTTAGAATGTTGTGTTCCCAGGAATTCAGCAATGGTAATCTGCATGCTCTGGACAATCAGATGCTTTGCTGCTCTAGTAAAACTGTGTTTTTCTTTGCTAGACTCTAGAATTAATAATGGGTGTGACGACACTGAGTTTTAGTTTTGCTTGTTCGTGTTGGACTCTAATGGGAATAGGATGGCTTAACCTTCTAAACACTCTTGAGGCTGTGTGTGTGTGTTTTTTTTATCGTATACAATGAGATGTGTACATTCACCCAAACAGTTTATTTGCCGTAAGCTCTCTTTTTTTACTTTGGTTTGTCCTAATGAACTTTCCTATACTGTTGTACAAAACATCCTTGCCTTTTATCTTACTCCAGGTAGTAAAAGTCCTAATTTTGACATGTCTTTCTTATATGTTCCTGATCAGGTTGCCTCATCTTGTAACTTGCCAGATGAAAGACTGTTTTTAACCATGACATTTGTATCTGTGATAGAACAGTGATCTAAACCTAATTTGCTAATTTTCAGTTACTTTTAATCTAGCACGAGTTCTACTTCCTTAACATTTTTATATCGACCAGGATTATCACGCGCTCATTGATATTCAAACAAGATGAAACTTAGACTGATTGCATCTTGCATGTATCAAACGAACTAAATTTTCTTCAGAAGACGAGCTTTGGTTCCCAGAATGACATGGCCTGTTTTATCCTGAGCTGGTTCTGCTGTGGTCGTTTGCATTTAGCCCCTGTCACCGCAACCTAAACTAGCGACACTGACCTCATTTGTGTTAGTCCACAACACTTGTTGCACCACGATTTAGAAAAAAAATGCTTTACACCACATCCTTTTGAAGCTTGCACATTGTTCAGTGCCTCAACTTATGATCCAGATTTTTTTTTTTGCACCTCAACAGGTGCATCTTTATATTTTAATATAATTATACTGTTAGTTTATATCAGTAAGTCAATTCTAAAAGTGAAACTGTTTTATAGATTATGCAACACTAATACAGCTCAAGTAATTAGTTGTGATGTTTATGGGTCACAGCTAATAAAACTTAAAATTCAGTTTTTTAGCATTTCTGAGTTTTACTTGACATAATTGTCAGATTCTGTTTTAATTGCCAAGTTCTTTCAACAATGACATTTACTTTGGTTCTAGTTTAATCTTGATGATGACATTTTAATTACAATATACAAAAAAGGTTAATTGCAATATACATTTTTGTAAATATGAAGATGTAGATTTTCAACATAAGGATAACACCGAAATGGGAACCAACTGAAATGTATGTCCATATACTGCAAAGTATATGCAGTCAATCCATTTTCTTTCAGGAATTACTGCATTATATTGGTGTGACATGAAGGTGATCAGCCTGTGGCTCTGCTGAGGTTGTAAAGAAGACCAGTTTGCTTTATAGCGGCATTCAGCGCACCTGCATTTCTGGTTCTGGTTTTTCTCATCTTCCTCCTAACAATAAACCATAGCTTCTTTATCGGCTATAGGTCAGTTTGTTGGCCAATCAAGCATGTTGGTGCTATAGTATTTAATGCAGTTATTGCTACTTTAGTTAGTGTAAGCAGATGTCAAGCCTTGCTTGAAAAAGACGTTGGCATCTTGGTGAAGCTTGATGGTAGAAGGAAGCAAGAAGTAATCTAAAATCTCTAAATAGATGGCTGCGCTGGCTATGGACTTGATAAGACACAATAGACCAGTATCAGCAGACAACTTCCATAAATCCTCAGTACATAAGGCCGAGCAATTGGGATTAAAAATAAAATATCAGATATATTTTTTTCTTTCTTTTTTTTTTTGTACCGAATCTGATTATTTTTATTTTTAAAAACATAGTTTTTTTTCAGTAATCTCAACTGGCAGTTGACCTGAATTCAAAGTGCAACTTATTACGAGCTTTAAAACATGCTTATAAAACAAGATGGCAACCCACCATAGTAAATAATGAAAATATAACAAAATATGTGCTGCTAGTTGTATTGCACATCTAAGAACAGGCTTCACTTGTGTAACTTCACACCAATTTAATAAAGGTTTCCTCTTTGGAGTATTTTGACAATATATATTTCCTAAAAATATATTCAACATTGCATGCTATTACCAAAACAATTTCCCCTTTTGGGATTGATATAGTACAAAGTTTCATTGGAGCGTTGGAGATTGGATTGGCGAAAAAATCTGGATTTCCCAAAATTAAATCTTCAGGAGTTGCAAATTCGAATTAATCGATAAAATCAATGTATCACCCAGCTCTATCAGTAACTGAAAACCTCACACAAACCCTCAAGTAATTTGGATTCTGTGCCGTTCCACTCTTCCTACAGACTGCCATTTGAATGAAATGCCATTTGATGTTGCATCCATCTGACAGTCCATGTACACCTGTTTTTACCTAACCTTTTTTCTCCCATTTAATATTCTGTTAACATGCGAGGATAGAGCAGTATGTGAACAGCCAGCATCTTTACCTTCTGTGAATTCTCCTCTTTGTGGACATATGTCTATAGTCATCATGGCATAACAAAGCACAACAAAGTCACAGCAATTAATTTTTAATTGGTTTTATGTAATAATATTTTCTTATCAAATGAATTTTGAGTTTTCATTGGCTGTAAACCATTAAATCTATTAAATCTCTTTTTGTCATGAATATGAATATTATACAAGTATATGAATTACTGAAATAGATCAACCTTTTGACGATAGTCTAGTTTATTAAGCTGCAGCTTGATTGCTGAGGTGAATTGTCTTTGCTTGATTGTAATGCTGAAAGTAACTTGGCTTTTATTTTTTCTCTCTGCCAGTGAATCGACACAACCACTTGAAGGACTTCATGCTGGTGGTGTCAATTGTCATAGGAATGGGCGGCTGCTGGTTTGCCTACATACAGAATCGTTACTCAAAGGACCACATGAAGAAAATGATGAAGGACCTGGAGGGCCTGCAGCGAGCTGAGCAGAGTTTGCATGACCTACAGCAGAAGTAAGGGTTTTTTCCCACCACCCACACAGCAAACTGTTAAATGATGCAAGGATTCTGCTCTTCAAAGCTTGAGTTTTATATTATGTTATACCTTAGTGTTAATTACATATTTGTTAAGGTTATGGTTATCTATTAAGTGCACAAACGAGACAGTAATGTCTCGTTTGTGCAGCAAATATTGAAAAAGTAACCTGGTCTTTAAACCGTGTAAAGAAGAAAAACTTTTGACATATTGCACCATGTTATTGGGCATCTAACAAAAAGTAAGTCAAAATACAGTCAGTATGGCTGGAAATTACTACCCCCATCCTGCTTTTAAATGATCAAGGTGTAATGATAGAAGTTTAGGGTTTCTATAGAGTAACGTAACCTATATGGATGCAGATGTCTTGATAGTTTGCTGGTCTAAAGCATTCTGTTTTTTTTTTATAAAACACATTTAGGGAAAAACATCTTCTTTGTTCTTAAAGAAACATATTTTGGTTTGCATCAAGCTAAAAAGCAAAAACTTTAAAACTGGTCAAGAGCCAGCTACTCTCTACCAGATAACACGTTCTCTTAAAAACAAAATTATTATTTATAGCATGCTCAAATAAGATGGTAATTTACACAATAACAACACAATATAAAAAACATATACCGGGGTGTGGGATTTGGGTAATTATTTATTTTGTGAATAACATAGTCACCATGTTTCCATCTCAAATTCAGCTTTTCGAGGGTCACTTGCTTTAAAAACTGTTCATGTGATCTGAAGAAGGCATGAGACGCATGACCCAGATTCTTTTTAAATTATGTTTTAGTTTTTTCCAGGACAAAGTCAGTAATTAGAGCAAAATAGTGCTTGGCTGATTGGCAAGGATAACTAAAGGTTACAAAACCACCGTAAAAAAGGTTATAAAACATATCCATCTTTTTGGATCCGTTAATACTTCAACGGATTGCAAGGAGGAATTCTAAGAATGTGCTTCAAAGCTTGTACTTCATCTTCCTATACCTTAAAAGGATGCTCACAGTCATTTCCTACACAGGTCAGGGCTTCTTTTTGTTTTCCAAGATTTTCCATCTCTAATTTTAGATGCTTATTATTTGACCTGGTTGTCAGTGCAGTAATTGTTGATGGTTTATGAGGAAGAATGGAAAGAAAAAAGTGGATCCCTGCTGCTTTGATGCATCCTTGCTACCTTTTAAGTAATGCTCTTCTTAGAAATGCTTGTGACTTTAAAGTAAGAGACCAAGGCTTTGACTGCTGTTATTCGTATGCGGCACTGAAATAAAGCCCAGATAATGTAACGTCTCAGAATAAAAGAGTATTGTCTGGTCTAAGGCACAAGCAATGCCGAGCCTCACAACATGACTACATAATGTCCATGGCTTGATTGTTGGGGACCTGAACAGCAGTTGTGCCTCAGGCTGCCTAAGCTCAGAGTTTCTTTGTTTCTGTCCAAAGCTTCTGGTAGAATTGGGAAGTCCATGGTAGTATGCTTAACTAAACAGCGAAGTGAAAAGGTATGCAGGCATCACCGACTAAACTTCAAATGTTTTTTAGTGAATTCTTCCTCTGTATTAAATCTCTAGATTTACATTGCTTTGCCTTTGCATCAAAATCACAGACTTCTGTATTTTGTCTGGACTTCATTTGACACTTCAACACAAAACGTGTGGCGTGGACATCTATTACATGTAGAAAATTAGATTATTATGAAAAGGGTAAATATTTTGTCTCCCATGTTAGAAAGTAGAACTCATATGTATTTCTAGCAATTTTGATGATTATGTGTTACAGTAGTTAGTAGTTACAACACTTTGAACACATCATCCCCACTGGGAAACGTGGTGGTGGCAGCATCAGGATTTTTTTTAAGTTGGGACATAAAAGCTAATCACATCCATCCATCCATTTTCCAAACCGCTTAATCCCTCATGGGATCGCGGGAGTTGCTGGTGCCTATCTCCAGCGTTTACCGGGCGAGAGGCGGGGTACACCCTGGACAGGTCGCCAGTCTGTCGCAGGGCAACACAGAGAGACAAACAGGACAAACAACCATTCACACCTAAGGACAATTTGGAGAAGCCAATTAACCTAACAGTCATGTTTTTGGACTGTGGGAGGAAGCCGGAGTACCCGGAGAGAACCCACGCATGCACAGGGAGAACATGCAAACTCCATGCAGAAAGACCCAGGGGTGTACTCGAACCCAGGACCTTCTTGCTGCAAGGCAACAGCGCTACCCACTGCTAATCACAGTTGAGTTCAAATCTGTGTCCAGTTGAGAATCTGTGGCAAGACTTGAACTTTGCTGTTCAGATAGTTAGAGTGGCTTAGGCTATCCTGCGCTATCACTGTAGTTATGCTGCTACAGCCTTAGGCTGCCGGCGGAGATCAAGAGCTATTCTCTCACTCTGCAGAGTTCTCTACTGTTCTCCAGTTGTTTGTTGTTATTTCAACTTTTAACTTTTTGTTTGTTCTCTCTGTCTTTTCTCTCTTCATAGTACTGTATTTTGTGGACCATAAACCGCACCAGATTATAAAGCGCACCGGATTAATTATTCTTCCCAAGTGTGTAATATCACGCTTTATAAGCCTTATAGTCCTCCATGTACTCAGCTCTCTCCTGAAAGGGAGAGCTACCCGTCTCTGTTGGGAGGACAGCGTAGTTGGACGACACTGCCGTGTTTCTAACATAAGGTCAAAATAAATGTAACATTTATTTTGAATTAATTTACTTGGTTTATTGTTGCTAGCATGTACTCCGGGCGCTGGCTGCCTTACATGAATGCACTTCTAGTTTAGACATTACAGTCAGGCAGTCTCGTAGACAGCTCAGGGGTCCCATCAGGTAGTGACACAGTGTACCGTAATGCTCCGAATATGCACTGAACGGAGTGGCTTCATTGCTAACCAAAGTAGTACTTACACATTTTAACAGATTTTTGAGCGCATTGCACCACATAAATTCGGTAAGTAAGCACAAGAAGTATGGTAATTATATATAAGCCGCACCAGCTTATAAGGCACACTATCAATTTTTGAGAAAATGTAAGGATTTTAAATGGGAAAAATACGGTAGGTACATCTGGCCAGACGTTGTTAGCTGTGACACCCTCCTGAGCGGTAGGTCCTCTGCCATTACCCTCTAACAGAAAAGATTCCTGGATCAATGTGTGCTTCTGTATTTTTTTGTCTCTCTGCTCTGTCTTCTCTAACACACAGTCAGTCGAGATGACCTAGTTCTGCTGGAGGTTTTCCTCCCTGTTAAAGGGGAGTTTTCCTCTCCACTGTCGCTTCATGCATGCTCAGTATGAGGGATTGCTGCAAAGCCATCGACAATGCAGACGACTATCCACTGTGGCTCCACGCTCTTTCATGAGGAGTGAATGCTGCTTGTCAAGACTTGATGCAATCTAATGGGTTTCCTTAGATAGGAAACTTTCTGACCAATCTCTGTATGTATGACCAATCTTTGTAAAGTGCCTTGAGATGCCCTGTGTTGTCAATTGGCGCTACATAAATAAAATAAAATTGAATTTAATTGAATAGATGTGTTTCCAGAGAATGGGCAAATGTCAGCCTCCAGATGTGCAGAGCTGATAGAAACATACCCAAAAATATTAGCGACTGTAATGACAACAAAAGGACTGAAAGATAAATGCAGACTTTTATTTACAAGAAATGCAGCATCCCAGTAAGTTAAATGGATCATTCTGGTTTTCACGTGGAAAAAATGTTCAGTGGATATTAATATGTTTGGCAAAGCACTTTAGTATTTGACTCTATGTGGTAAACGCTATACATTGTATTTAAAGTAATAAAGAAAGGGAACATTGTTTGGTAAATTAACCTGCTATCAATCTGCCAGGAGAGCCACATGGTGCTGCAGGGAGGACAGGACAGTTGGGTCATGCTGTGCCCCTTTAATAGACCAAGAGTTAATTTTGAATGCTGCTTACTAGGTTATTTTCTACTCTCACTTTTACATTTTTTCCTCTGACAGATTTTAAATGATGTTTTATATGTGTCCTATTAATTAGGTAAATTATGCTAATATTGTCCCTGCCAATCAAACCAAAGAGCAATTTGTAAAATGCCAGCAAGTGAAAACTTTTAGTACGCCATGCACAGGCGCACTATAACTGATAAACCCTCCTTTTAATCATAATCATGCTTCACAGAAATGGAAGAATTTGCCTTTGGCTCATTTCAGTGGGTTTTGGTTTGTCTATTGCAAACTTGTGTGACTGAATCTTACCTGTTGTGTGTAGAGGCTCAGATGTAGACAAACAACAATTTTCTTTCTGTTTCATCAAAGTTATATATGTTCGCTTAACATTTAGATTTTGAAATGTCTGTTCGATATACTAAGAACGTGGTCAAAACGATTAAGTATTGCAGCCTTTACAGCATAATACTTTTGGCCATGAGAAAAAAAATCATACTTAATAAGTTGTAGATCTGTGAGAATCGAGATAAGTCCCACATCTCTTGTGAAGAGATTTTATTTTTTTGTGTGTCAGGGAAGAATGAGGTATGTCCTCTGTGTGTAGTTGAGCCTTTTTCCCCTGATCCCTGCTGCCAGCTGCTCTCTTTCCATACTTTCAAGCAGATCCTCCGGTGGTATCAAGTAGCCAGGCTCAGACATGGCTTCCCTGTTAGGAGACTGTGAGCGGAGGCTTTGACAAGAGCAGGATTTCCTGTGTGCTTTAAAACTATGCCTCTCTGCCGCGAGATAGCGATAAGCATAACTACTTAACATGTTGGCTGCAGTGCTAAGTCACTCACATTTGGATATAGATGTGAACTTGGGTGTGGCACGCAGACATAAATTCTGAAAAAAGAATGGGGACAAGGACCACATTAGTATGATGTATGATGGAACATCATAAGCTAGTTGACATGTTATAATCTAATTGTGTTGTTTCTGCTACCATTTCCTGGTTAAACAAAATCATCCAGCTTTGTCTTGTATGCCCGACTCTGAAGTGAACAGTTATGACTGGCGTAATACATTAGTATTATCTTTTCTGTCGATGTGGCAGATTGTTCAAATCATTGCTAAAGTTCGCTGAAGGTCAGGGCTGAATGCATTAGCTGCACTGCCAGCTAGCCACATTTTCCATAGCCGGTGGTCTGGTCAGCTTTAATTTGTCTTCCTTTCTCTGCCGCCTCAGTTCTTCTGTTTAATGTGACTGGGCAAGACTGCTGCCCCATAGTGCCCAAAAGGGGGAATTACACCATCCCTACAAACAAGTTAAAAAATAAACTTAAGAGATTTGTGTGACATTGTTGCCATTGTAGCTGGATGAATTACCTTCTATGATAAATCCAACTAATGAATCCTTAACTTGCTACAATGTGGATATTGTTTTGCAACTATTTAATTTTATTATTTGTTTTAAAACAGAAATCCTAATGCCATGAGCGACAGGTTTCTATGTGTTTTAAGTGCTTGTGCAAAAATACATCCGACATAAAAACTAAGACGCGTATCAAAGAGCACAGACGTATTTGGAATCACACTGTGCTATTCTAAGGTCACTCACTGACAGCTGTTGCCTTTTCTGTCTCAGCTCTCTCTGATGTCGGTTTATTGTGAGCAGCTTAGCAGCTGAGCGTGATGCTCGGCTTTTACACGTCAGCCATTGTTTCCGGTGATGGACGGCTGATGCAGTGCACACATTACACACAAAGGTGGCACTCACATGCTTACATGTGATATAAAATGACTGTGGTACAGCAAGGTTTTCATTTTTTTTTTTTTTTTTTTTTTTTTTTAATCATGGAAGGCACCCACTGCTGGCTTACCTTTGAGATGAATTAAATAATAGTTATCTGTTCTCTGATCCTGGTCTCAGGCTCCAGATTGCCCAGGAGGAGCATCGGACGGTGGAAGTGGAGAAGGTGAACCTGGAGCAGAAGCTGAGAGATGAGATAAATGCTGCAAAGCAAGAAGCTCAGCGACTGAGAGAACTGCGAGAAGGATCCGTGAATGAACTGAGTCGGCAGAAGTATGCCGAAGAAGAGCTGGAACAGGTACTGTCACTCTCAGCCCTGACATTTAGGTTTAAATTTGCTGCATCGCAGTACCAATTCAAGTAACTAAGCTGATCGATTTTTCACTCACTTGCATTCAGGAGCCGGATATCGGGGTTTCCAGTCCTATTAAAGATTGAAACCCAATCTTTTACACTTTCCAAGCTTTTAACTCTTCAGTTATATTTCTTTTAAACACGTGGCATTATTTAAAATAATTTTACATCTCTTGTCCAAAAGGTTGAAGGTGATACAAACACATGTTTTATTGATCCAATCTGTCTACGTTTTGGCTGAATGCAGCGCTGATTTCAGCGAAGCATTTAGGATATAATCTCCAAATATCCTTTTAACGCAGAGCTGCCCTGGCACTTGCAGGCAACCACCTTCTTTATGGTGTGCCTGTTATGTTGCGACGGAAGACGTGAAAAGTACTAGTAATAATTATAAATTTCCTATTAAAACTGCACCAAAGTATTTTTTTAAGATTATGGCCCTAATGTATCAAAAATATGTAATTTAGAAAAAATGTGGCATATGACCATTTTCAAGCTGATTTCAGGAAGTATCCATCTGGATTTGCCATCTTTGTGGATATGTTGTGCACATTAGATGAGGGCTTTCTGGACCAAACAGATTTTTTTTTTTTTTTTTTGGAATTCAGACTGATGGTTGACCTTTCAATCAATTTTATTTTTCAGGCCATGTCATTGTGGAGTTATTAAAAAAAAACAAAAAACTATAACCACATTTAAAGGAGGGAAACCTGGCAAGCTTTTACCATATAGGTATAGGTACCCTATTTGGATCTTTTTCCCAGAGCTAGGAAAAGTGCACATTCAGACTAGGGCCACTATTTCAGGACTATTGATGGGGAGATGGGACAACCTTGGATCAGCTGAAGGAACTTCGCTGTACACGCCTGAGAAATGATGACATTTTGATCTGTGCCGTTCAGCAGAATATTGTGCTGGACGGTCAGGTCTGCTGCCCTTCAGCACTTATGTTAGCTTTTCATCTTCAAGTATAATATTAAGACATTGCACAACATTAAAAGAGACTTTGTGAGAGCACTCATATTTAAGATTTTTGTACCTTTTTTATTGGGTCATTAATCCAATTGTTGTGAAAAATGTGTTGTTTTTCGCAGATTTATTTGTTTAGTTCTCAAATTCTGTGCACAATAGCATCAAAATAGTCATAAATAATACATGTGGGCATGCTATGTAAATAACTGCTTGGAGGTGCATATTTCTCAAAGATTGGCCAGTATATGCATGGTTTCATGAGTCACTAGTGGAACTATGAGTCCTATGAGTATTTTTGGGCCCATATCTGCAGCTGTCTTTTTTTTTTTTTTTATAAATGAAAATAATTTAAGACGAGCAAATTGCTTTTAATGTAATTATATATATATATATATATATATATATTCAATTCAATTCAATTTTATTTATATAGCGCCAAATCATGAAACATGTCATCTCAAGGCACTTTACAAAATCATATTCTCATGAATCTAATAAAATTTCTCATTGTAATTTCACTGAAATTAGAGGTCTAAAAAAAAACTAAAAGATATTTGTTGTTAGATTACTATTGTGCTACATTTATTTTAATCTCATTTGAACCTTGTTCTAGGTGCGCATGGCCCTAAAGAAAGCTGAGAAGGAGCTGGAGTCCCGGGGTGGCTGGTCACCACCAGAGCCTCTGCAGAAGTGGCTGCAGCTCACCCATGAGGTAGAGGTGCAGTACTACAACATCAAGAAGCAAAATGCTGAACGGCAGCTCCTGGTGGCCAAAGAAGGGGTGAGCAGAACTAAAGTATTGGTTAAACGCCAATCAGTGGAATCGTTTGCTCATTTGTTACATTTGTTTATAAAATTACTTTAAATAAGGAAACATTAAATTCTTAATTCAGACCCAATGAATCATAATCTTGATTAATACGGTTAACATTCTTATCTGTTTGTTTCCTTAATAGAAATATAATATAGCCTACATAAATCATACCTCATGAGTTCTTATGGAAAATAAGCACAAGTTTTACTATTTTTTTTTCCACAGGCAGAGAAGATAAAGAAAAAGAGGAATACTCTCTTCGGTACGTTCCACGTGGCTCACAGCTCCTCGCTGGATGATGTGGACCACAAAATTTTGGCTGCAAAGTAAGTTGGAGACAACAATGTACAGTGGAATGATAGAAAGTAGCTTAACAGATAGTTTGCACCATTCCTATGTATTTTTTTCTATCACTGCAGACAAGCCCTTGGTGAGGTGACCGCTGCTCTGAGAGAGAGGCTGCACCGCTGGCAGCAGATAGAGATGCTTACAGGCTTTACTATTGTCCACAACCCAGGCCTTCCCTCACTGGCCTCAGCCCTCAACCTTGACACCAGCTTCATGGGCGGCAGAGCCACACCTCAGCAGTTTGTCATGTCTGACGACATGGACGACTTGGACGAAGGCATGGTGCCTGGAACTCTGCAATGTAAGGGTTCGTCCGAATCTGTCGTCTATTGTGCGGGGATTAGCACACGAATACCTAAACAGCCAAAGACTGTGGTGGGGAAATAAAAAAATCAACCTACATGACAATTGGGACTTCTTGAGCAATTGTCTTTCTACCCTCACTGTTTATGGAGGTGGTATAGGTTCAAAATTGTTTATCAGTAATTGTTAGTCAATAAATGTGGTTTTGTTAATGTAATTTGACATTACTGTCTTGTTTTGACAATTGCAGTTTACATGTTTTTTGTAGAGATGCACCGTTCACAATTTTGTAGCTGATTTCCGATCTCCGGTTTTTGTAAAGAAATTTTGATTTTCTCTTTAAAAGCTATGATATAGGAAGAATAGCATCAAAAATGATTTTCTTTTTCTCCGCATTTTTGTGTTGTTCTTTTTTGAACAGACATGCATAAATATTATTATTATTAAAGAGATTAGAAACAGAAGCAACGTTACCACTAACTGAATGCATTTAGTAATATTCAGGAAAAACCATCTGATTCTTTCATTTTTGTTTGTTTCCTGGCCAGTCACCGGTCAGTGCTAATCAAGCTGAAATTCATCCAGGTTCAATCCCCTGCTAATTTCTCGGTGCATCTCTTTTTTTTCTTGTGTGTGTACATTTTCATCGTTTTTTTTTTTTTTTTTATGTTTACTCCTCTGGGCAATTAAGACTGAGGCCTTCTGTGACTTTTTTTTCATTGAAAACTGAACTGTCAAGGAAAATATACTTCTTAATAAGAACAAGTTTTTGTGTTGATCGTATTTTGATACATGCTGCAGCAATGTTCAGTCGACCTTTGTGGCAAATTACAACGAAGGAAACGCCATTCAGGGCAGTACGTGCTCAAATCCTTGTTTAGGTTCGACATCAGACACAGAAATGCCTCACGCATTTCTGTCTGTTCCTCTAACTTAGATACTCTGTTTAATGTTGGAAACCTTCGGAGAACACACACCTTAGAAAGTTCAGTCATGCAATGTTATCTTAACCTGACAACAGCCAGCTGTATATCGCTCCGCCTAGCTCCACTCACATACATCTGGGACTCCGCCATAGGAATTGCATTTACAGAAGGCTGGGCCTTATCAAAAATTCTTGCATATGATTGGATAAGCCACTTGTCTGTCATCTTTATTGACGTGCTATTTCCACCACTCACACCGAAGCTAACCCGTGACGCTAATGATAGCGACGCAGGAAAAAAAAAAAAATAATAATAATGTGTTTGCGGCTCTAGTGGCACGCGTTTTATTGACAGTGAGCTGACAGGAACAGGGGGGAAGACAGGCGGCAAAGCGCCGTGGGTCGGAGTCGATTCCGGGCCGACCGCGTTGAGGACTAAAGGCCTCCTAACATGGTTAGCGCTAACCGCTCCGGGGCGCGTCCGCGTCTGCACGTCCGCTGGCCCCGGAAAACAAAACTTGCCAAATCCGGTCGGGAGAAGGGCGAAAACATCGTTTCCACCAACAAAAGCCTTCAGAGGCGTTCTCTGATGTTCTTTTAATGAAACAATATTAGGTAGATTGGACAACACGGAAGAAATAGCAGCATTAATGCTAACGCTTGCTTCCTCGACGAGCCGCCATTGCTATCAAAACAGTCTCACGTCATGGTCGCGTCTCCACTACGTCACATATATGAAACTACAGCCCTGCGTCCTGATTGGCCAGACCATAAAATTGGTTGGAGAAATCATTCTCTATCGGCGGTGTCCCAGATGTATGTGAGTGTAGCTAGGCGGAACGAGACATACATCTGGCTGTTGTCAGGTAAATGTTATCTCACATCTTTTTAGAACCTTTCTAGTTACTGTTAATGAAACGTGAAGTATTAAGTCATGTGTTTTAACACATGCAAGTCTTTTAATTAATATTAATTGCACCCCCCTTTCTCACTCCCTTTTCCGTTTGCACCACCTTTGTTTCTACTTCACTCCCACCGCTTTTTCACCGGCCTCGCTTTAGATGGCACACTGCAGCCGAGGCGGCGAGTCAGTGACCTGTGGCCCGTTGCGTCAGATTGCCAGTCCATGAGGAAATATTCTGGTTGGCTATTATTCATTCCCAAGTTCAGTCTTCAAACTGCCTTTCCCTTTGACCATTACTCTAGATGTGTAATACCTTTTTACTGTATGTTGTCGGGCACAGCAGTATGAACAGCAAATTCTTCCATGCTGTTCATCTGGAAGCTACTAATATTTCCTTTAGTACTTGCTCACCACCCGTACTCCCTTTATTTATTTATCCCGTAGTATTTTCTTAATGACATTCAAAATATTTCAGTTTAACTTTTTGTTTTTTTTTTCTTATTTGGAAATGCTTTGAGAAAAATCTCTGGGGGTTTTCTTCTGATGCATTAATAAGGCATTTATAATGTTGAAAGAGCGTATGAATTTATCACGTATTGTTTAGGAAAAATAAATCCAGTCCAGCACTACAGATGCACCATTTGATCAGCCAGAGATCGGCTCAGACCAGCAGATCTAATGCTAAAAAAAATCTTTATCTTTTGTTCATTAAATGCATTAAAGATAAGAACTCTTACTGTTTATGGTGGCAAATGCATCATCTACGTTTATGTATTTTACTAGATCGAAAATCTGATAGATGTAAAGGACATATGCGTTGATGCATGGAAGGGGATAGATAATCTTGTTCTTGTGCGGTCTGTAAAAGTGGATTTAGATTTCTCTTTCTGTATTTTTTGTCTGCACAAGTTGGGGATTTTTTTTTTAACTTTTTGTAAATACAAACTTCTTACTTCTCCCATTCTATATTTCTTTCCATCTATCCAGTACTTGACGATCTGTCCATCATCTTTCCTTCCAGAAATATCTACCATGCAATTCTAAAGCTTTTATTTATACTTTGAAATTGGGAAGGAAGGAAGACAAAAATCTGATAATCTGTCTGAAAAGGTATGTGGATGGTAAACGTGCAGGATGTGCAGTAATTCTTTCTTTTGGATTTCAAGCACCTCCGTCTGTAAACCTGCAGCACCTTCTTTTCTTTTTCGTCTATTTCATTTTGTGAATCTTCAGGTCAGAGCTAAAAGAAATCAAGCAATTTGTTGTGGCCAATAACAGCCTTATTGATGCATCTTTATTTACCACATGAATAACATCCCAGTAACATTTTCCTTTGTCTTTTACTTGTCTGTCAAAATCGTTTCCTTTTTTTTTTTTTAGTGCGCGCTGCTAATGCTGTCACTTTTTCCTGCAGCTCCCAGTATGATGTCCCTGCGCAAACGCTACGTTGACTCTCAGCTGCCGTTGGGTTCCCAGAGGTTGGTAGAGAGTTCCCTGCTGGCAGGGCAACAGGGAGAGGGAAACCTTTATCCATCTAAGCCTAGGCCTGCCTTTCTACAGGCCCGAAGCCATTCGTTCGGGCAACTCGAATGTCTTCCTCTGCAAACTCTCTCCTCAGCTGTCTCTCACCCATCAGTCATCTGTACTTCCAACCCAATCCCTCAGTCTGTACCATCCTTGTCCTCTTCCTCCTCCTGCTTGCCAAGCACCGCTGCTGGCGGTGTTGCCCTTCATTCCTCCCATGTACATCATGCTCCTTTCCAGCCCATGGACCCCATTCCTGATTACATGTCTGAAGTTCGCTCCTCATGCAGCGACAGTCTCGGGTACCCGCCTCATTCTATACTGTATGCATGTGTGTGTTGTTTTTTTTCACGTCACCATCGGTCATGTATTTTAACCCTTTGTTGCAAGGCTGGAACAGTTCTTTAATCATGTTGTCACTCAGTTATTTAAGCCGTTGTGTTTAATTGTCATTGCATCTCATAAAGCAGTTACTTTCTCCTTTTTCTCGCAGTGCTCCTGGTATTTCTTGCCTTCTCAATTTAACGAGCATGATGTTCCACTGTCCAAGCTTTGCTGAGCATGCAGCTTCACAAGCATAGTGTAGACAAACCTATGCATGGATTCCTCATTATTCATAAACTCTTTTATTTTCCCCTTTTTTACGTCTAACTTTTGCATTTTATGTTTGGTCCTTACAGGGACTTGAACCGTTCCGACTCTGACTCCTCGTTGTCCCTCTCACAAGTTGGCGATCGGCTCTCCGCCTACAGCTCCAAAGGCCACCTAATCAAGCCCACCTCTCTTACGTACGGGCTGCCCGGACGCGCCGACGACACGGTCTCCCTGCAGTCCCTCAACTTCAACGGAGGGAACCGCATTTACGAGGGAGGCGCCGCAGAGGCCGTTTCCGGCAGCCCGATCCTCATGAAGGAGATTCCCCACATGGAGAAGTCGCCCAGCCTGGGAGAGATCAACAACTTCTCAGAGTCATCCCGTTCTTTTAGCCCCAACTCGACCGAGCCAGATACACCGTCCCCAACGGGAGGCCAAGTGGGAGTACCAGGAGCGAAAGGTAGCAGTCGCATCCCACAGCTGTCCACCAAGAAGAGTCCACTGGAGGAGGACAGCGGCTCAACAGGAGAAGACACAGATCCCTCTGTCATCCGCAAGAAACACCCCTTCAAAATCTTCAAGAGACAGAAGAAATAAGAGCAACATGAACTGAAAGGCTAGCAAAGCTGCTTGACTGTATTCCTCTGTATTTTTCTTTCTTTTTTTTTTTTTTTTTTTTTAAATGTCTGGGGTTTGATTATGGTCAAACGATGGCACAATTTGTTGCCATTGCATCTGTTTTCTGTAGGTTACAACACCTATTTTGGACTGTGGGAGCAACCAGCTGTTTTTGCTTTATCTGCTTATTTGGTCAGTGTTGCAACCTGAGGGCAGCCGTTAGGTCTGTATATTGGAATGTAAAGTATTATTTATTCCTGCAGGAAGTTGTGCCAGTCTGAAAGGGAAACTTCTCCCTCTTGTTTTTTTTTTTTTTCCTTGTTCTACAATTTGAAATTTTGCATGTCTTCACTTCTGTTTGGCTGACATGCTTTTAGTGTTCGCTCAGTTGTTGTTGCTATCCAGCTTAGAAAAAATAAACACTTGATATAACTTTGATTACTACCTAACCGCCTGTCCTACAAATCCAAATGAATGCACACTGTTTTTCGTGTTTTGTTCTTTTCCTTAAACTGGTAAGTACACTGTCATTTGTTGTCTTGCAGGCAGAATATATAATACGTTTAGGGGAACTTAAAACACAATAGAGAAGTGTTGTCTATCCCAAAATGTTACTATTTAAACGCAGAGTGTCAGAAAGGGTGAGTAGATGGAATTTGCTAGAAGATCATTTGCTAATGTTACACAATGACAATCAAATTGAGGGTAAGGGCATTTGTTTTTGTTTTTGAATACTTATTTTTTCACTCTATACAATATTGCTTTAAATTCCAGCTTCATTAACCTTTAACTTCTGAGTAAATTTGATTAACTGGATCGTAATACTTGACAAAAATACACAAGCACATGACATTGACTGGCTTCCCCCCCCCCCCCCACAGCCCTATAAACCTGCATGTGTATCTGGTATAAATGAAAATGTCATTGAGATGTTTTAAGTCTTTTAGTTTTAAAAAAAAAAAGTGAAACTTTTTGAACATTTTCGACAATTTATTTCTGTTAATTTTGAGAATTTGAAAATTATGGTTTACAGCTAATGACAATCCTGAATTCAGTTTTTTAGAAAATGTGCATGTTACATTAGATAAATTTAAATGGTTTCAATACAGAAAGGTTATGTTAAGGCCAACAATAACGGGGAAGGCTGTTGAGTTTACATTTTTTTTTCATTGACACCACCCACATGTAGGGTAAGCGACAAAAGGTTATTGCCGGCTGCTCTGGCAGTGGAAAGTTGAGTGGAAGGAAAATGTAACAGGGATAAAGCCTTGAGAGCTTTTTAAAGCACGAGTGATAATCGTATATAAAGTACATGAACCGAGGTAAAATGCTTGTTACATTTCTGGCTCAAGACCGGCTTAACCCAAGAAATTCAACAGATGAGGATCATGTCCTGGATATGTCGGCGTGTGGTGGCCTTTGAAACACCCGTCTCCCACCACTGTGCACGCCTTGGAAATTTCCCCCAAATAATCTTTAATGAACTTTGCTTCACATTTTCAAGGCTTCAGTCCCTTGTTGCCTGGGTACATTTTTCTTTCTGCTCAACTTTCCATTTATGCTGTATGTTTGGATACCGCACTGTGAACAGTGGGATTTTATTATTTTTTAAATAACCATATATTGTTGCTTAACCTGCTGTCAGTCTGTCAATGGGGCTGTCCTTCCTAAGATATTGTAGGTCATAAAATGTATGCATTGAAACAAAAACTATGTAATATTGTAATTTTTAAGGAAACTGGATTTTAGGGTTTTTATTCGTTATGATTTATAATCATCAAAAAGACAAAATACTTTAAATAGAGCTCTGTGAATGAATGAGTTTCAGTTTTTGAACATGACTAATGAATTATTTTCTTTGACGCACTTGTTTGTTTTATTTCACATTTTGAGGCAATCAGTTTTTTTAGAACGGTAACGCGTTAAACTGCTGGTGTTCTGTGTCTTACAGATCCCCCTTTTTTCTTGCTTTAGTTCAAAGTAACATAAAAGCGAGGGATGGCTGTTGGTAAGGGCTAAAATTACAAGGACACGTATTTGCTCAGTTCAAGAAAAACAATGTGCTATTTAAGATTACTTTTTATAAAAGACAGGTGTCAAGTTGTGGAGTCAAAACAACCAATCATGTAAAAGTGCCAAATCTCTTGTTTTCATCAGAGGCCTTCATATTTGTGGTGTGTTTAATCCCTTGAGCCCTTCTTACCCAGAATACAGAACTCCACGATGTACACCTCCCCTGCACTGTACATCCAGAATGTCGATGCTGAATGTCCACGAGTATTGTTACTGTAACAGTACCATAGGTACACCATGTTTACATTTGTTACAGATGAGTTCAATTCTCAGATTAATGCAACACAGAATGTTGTGCTAGTTTTTAATGCAAGTTGTTTCGTTTTAAGCACAGAGCTATGCATCAGTAGTTGGTTTACGAAGTAGTGAGGACGCCAGTGCTTTTAGGGTGCTCCTTATAAAACGATCAACCAAAAAGTGCTGCAGAACACAGTTTCTCTCCCCCTCGGCCTCATAATGTAACAGGTGGTTTGGATGCAAAAGACGCGTTTTAAGGACTTTATTTTTTAAAAAAGCCATCTTAAAAAAAACTGTTTTCTTACTGGTACTTTTTTAGCGTCATTTCTACCTTTCTCAATTTTTTTCCCTCCCCCTGCACGACAGCTGTAAATTGAAAATGCCATCTGAGTGCGTGTGTGTGCACGCGTGCAAGTATGTCTGTCTCTTCCCAGTATATTGCACTGTAATGTTGATGCATGTCAACTATCATAACAAAACCTATATTGGGTTAAAAGAATGGATCAGCTTTAGCGCTAACCTCGCTATCCAACTTTTCTTCTCATTTTGAGCATATATTTATGAATACATGCAGTATATTTGTACAGAGAAAGTGATAATTTTGCATCTGTGGTGGTCTAGACTTTGATGGCACTCTTGCATGATAGCAATAAACTATTTTGAATGAAAAACCGATTTTTACTCATTTGTAATTTGGACTTGAAGAATCTTATCTTTTTCTGTTTTTTTCTTTAATGAAAATTGGCTTTTTGAAATAATGTAAAATGTTAACTTGTTCTAAAAAAAGTTGAGACTTTCATTTCAAACATACAGTGACTTGCAAAAGCTTTTATACTCCTTCAACCACAAACTTTAATGTATTATACTGGGATTTTATGTGATGAACAAATACAAAGTAGAGCATAATTGTGACCTGGAAGGAAACTAATATATGCTTATGTTTTCTCTTTTGTCAAATAAAACTCAAAAGTGGCGTGTATTTGAATTCGACACAGCTGAGTCAATACCCTACAGAACTGTCTTTCACTTCAATAACTTTGCTGCTGAGACTGGAGATCGTGTCCATTCTTTGTAAAATTGCTCAAGTGGGAGGAGAACTGTGATAAATTTCCAATTCTCATCCCATGTTCTCAAATGAATTTTGGTCCAGACTTTACCTCTATAACGTATGAATATGTTTTGATCTTTTGCTGCCTCTGACAGATTTGCTTCCAGAATATCCTTGTATTTAGATCCACCAACTGACCGATTTCTGTATCCCTCAACTTCACAGCATCATGCTCCCACCACCGCCAAGTTTCACCACTGGAGGATCTGTTTAACTTACAGTGTTGGTATTCTGCCGCATTTTCTAATTTGCAAGTAGCCTAAAGTCATCACTTTTTCTCTCATCTAAACTGAGCCTCTACTTCCACATTGTAGTCTCTTACATTACACAGGGCTAATTTTAAACAGGATTTCTATGGCTTTCAGCTCTACCAGCTGTTGATTATTGCATGACTAACATTTGTCCTATTGACTGATTTTTCTCATTTTCAATTAAATTGTATTTATATATCGCCATTTCACAACACGTCATCTCAAGACACTTTACATAGTTAATTCAGTCAAATACAGACAGATCGGTTAAAACGTTTTCTATCTAAGAACATCCAGCAGTTTGCATTAAGCCATTGACTTGCAGCCTTCACTCCTGAAAGAGAACATAGCCATAGTTGGCAGTCTCCTGCATTGTTGTTGGCTTTGCAGCAATCCCTCATACTGAACATGCATGTAGCGACAGTGGAGAGGAAAACCCGCCTTCAACAGGAAGAAACCTCCAGCTGAACCAAAAGACGGGATTAGAGAACATGGAGCACAGACAATAGGGACACACAAGCACTGATCTAGGAGTACTTTTTATGTTAAAGAGGGCAATGACATACTCACTCCACAGGTGGTTGTGTCCGGGAAAGAAACGCAGACAAGCTCTGAGCCACCCTTTTGGTCAAGAGGATGAAAGGGCACACACAGACACAGTAAAAGCTCAACCAATAGCTGTATAATCAATAAGATGAATCTGTTGACAGCAGTAGCTCAGCCGATCTCCCCTCCCAGAATCTTCTCACAGCTAAACAGAGCGCAAGGCCAGATTTAGCTAGTCTGATGAGAAAAAACAGGGAACATAAATCAAAATGTTGGAGAAAAACTGTAGGACGATTAAGGAGAGTGAAGGAAATAGATGTTGATGTTCTCCAGCAGCCTAAGCCTATAACAGCGTAACTAGAGATTTCTAAAATGACTCCAACCAGGTCATTTTCATACCCTGTTGCAGCTTATTTCATTATATAACTGCGTACAGTAATTAGTAACCCGTGTCTCCTAGCTCTTTGTTCTTTGTTATTCAATGGATCTGAACCAGCAGCCGTTGGTACCATACGCCTATTTTCAGATGAGGGACTAAACGGTGTTCCTTGGACTTCATGATGCTGTTTGTTCACTAATGTTCTCTAACAAACATCTGAGGCCTTCACAGAAGATTAAATCACAAACAGCTGGATTCCAATTACTCAGATGCTTTCTGAACTAGTTGATTGCACAGATTTTTTATTTCCAGCCAGATAACAGAGTAAAGGTGGACTGAATTCAAATACATACGACAGTTATCAGATTTTTACTTATATACTTTACAGGAAATTCAAGAGATGTGAATACGTTTGAAGGGCACTGCAGATACAGGTTCTGTGGAGAAGCTGAATGCTATTGATCCACCTTTAGTTGTATCTTCTTCAGTTTTGGAATGCAACCCACTGCACAGAGCTCCTCCCCACCCACACTGTCCAGGTAGTAATTGGGTGGAACTGTGTGCTGTTAAATATTTACTTGTGTTTGAGTGCAGCCACTGTGGAACAGGATTAGATCCGGATATGGAGGCTCTTTGTTTCAGTGCGTCTTAAGTCTCTCCAATGAGAAGATTACTGAAGGCACTGTGAATCATGGGATTCTGTACATTATACAGGTGCATCTGCCAGTTTTTCCTCACCATGCAGGTAGGAGCATGTTTATCTTAAGCATCTCTGGTAGAGCCCTCTTAGCTGTTTTCATCAGGTGAGTAACTGTGCATGCGCTGTGCTTCAGATTGTTTGGGGTTTGGACACGGTGAAGATCCTGAACCCTCCAGAGGAAGCTCTCCCGGATCATCTCCTGAGAATTCTCTACTCTTGTGATGGAGCAGCCACAGTACAGCTTGAATGTGTTGTATCATTTGAAACTGGAACCATCTCCACGATCCTTCTAAGACAGTGGAATTGTGTCCCCAAAGACCCTTTAATAAAGACCGTGAAGCTGAATCTGCCAGACTGGTTGGTTTATCAGTCAGACAGGATTGTTCCAGACTCTCTCCGGGTGCTGACTTGTTTTCTTCGAGCCTCGGTGAGATACAGTGGTTCTGATGATACTAAAAGGTCCACTGGTTCTCAGGATGTGGCATCTTTGCAGCCTAAGCCCTTCTTTAGTCGGCCTTTCAAGCAGCATCAGCTCTGCACTGCCTGGAGCAAACAGATGTTACAATTAAGGCAGCGTTTTTTACAGAAACAGTGCCCTTTAGAGCAAGGTAAGGCTGGACTAGTGAGAGCTTTTATTTTAACTTCATACTGGTAGCATCTTGTAAATGTTGCTTTCTGTGTTTTAAATGACAGCTATTGCATATTCAAAATAATTGTATCCAACTAAAACGCCTTATTACACATAGAAACCATCCATTTCCTGTCTGCAATCTATGCATCAACTGGAGAAAATTTCGGTATAACAAAGACCCTGGACCCACACAGGAATGAGCTGCTGGAGCACTTCCGGCTTAAAGCTGTTTCTTTTCCTTGGTATGAAAGTAAAGTTTTAACACAGTTAATTGTTCTGCAGATGTCATTAAAAATGATCCTTACATCTAATTAATGTATTTTGGTTTCAAGGTGTGAATTTTCCATGTGGATATTTGTGACCAGGCACTGTGAGGACAGATTGTGTGGTGTGTTTCATCACATTGATTCCCACAACAATTATGCCACACCAGCACTTTTCCTCAAAAGATCAGGTATCGTGAGCTTTTCTATTTGCTCATATATTCTAAAAAGAAACATAAAGTATGAATAATTAAGGTATGACTTAATTTTGTTTGCCATTCAACTTATTTTTTTTCTCCAAGATACAAACTTACAATTTGATGTTGTTGGCATATTCAGAAATAGTTGAAACATTGGTTGTTAAACCTTTCCTCATAAACATTTTGAAATTGTTTTGAATCACCTTGCGTAGCTTTGCAGGAGATTCTGCCCATTCATGTGCAGAAAGCGCTTTGGGATTTTCATGCTGAAATATCCTTATAGCTCCCGATAAAAAGACGTTACCTTGACGAGGATGGCTTCAGGATTTTGAATCCCAGATTCCCCGTTTCATTGACGCATATTTTCTTCACAGGCTTTTTGGTTTGCTTCTGTAGCAACATGTCGGACTTTCTGAAAGTAAATCTGACATATTTTGTTAAATTATATATTATTTTCTAAAGTTTTTATTTTCAATTTCCAGGTATTTTACTTCTGATTCCCAATTCATCAAGTCAGTTCTAATTAAACCTGACAGAACAAGGCTGCCTGATAAAACCAAAACCTAAGCAACTACTTGTATTTATTAGGGTTTATACTCAAGTTATATAACTACATTTCTTTACCAAACACAATATACTAAATTGGTGGTATGAAACATCCCGCTAAAGGCAGCTCCACTTTGTACCTAAAGAAGTTACGAACAAATAATTAAGTCTTTCCACCTTATGTCAGACTGTTCAGTAATAATTTATCTTTTGTTAATATTATTTTTTAAGTCTTTCCTCTTGCTCTGAGTAAACTATAATAACAAATCCTTTATTAGAAATGATCTTAAAGTTTCCTTAGCTATACTAACGGTAATATGTCAAATCACAAAGGGCTACTTCTGGGTTTAAACAAAACTCAAATCCAACAATAATTTATTTTTTATTTTTGCAATATTATGTATTGTAAATATTTAAATTCCTAAACGCTTTCCAACTTTAGGAGTGTTATATTATTTATTTAAATTGGTCTTTTAAGTAAATAGTGATTCTTGGAGTTTGTAGCCAGAAAAACTAGTTTTTCTACCTAGACTATTTAGGCTATATCCAGTGATGCACAGTGCAAAGTTTATATACTGATAAAAGCTTCCAAAACTGTTCGTCTTGTATTTATGATCCGTAAACATTCCTTTTTTCTTTTTCTTGGTTTCTAGTGCAGCTTTTTTTGAATGAGGTGCTGGCATGAGAAGTAAATGTGCCATAAAGCTTGGCAATTAAGACGTTAAGAATCCCTTTCATTCTTAGTCTGTTGTGGTTAAAGAAAGCTTAAGATAGACAAGCAAATTACAGTTTTAATTGAACTAAAACTTTTTCCAAGTTTCTCATCTCTACATTATAAATACAGGCCAGCTACACATTCAAATAAGTGGAGTTTCGGAGGAATCTTCAGCATTTCTTACATCATTCACCATGCCTTTAAAAAAGTGGTGCCAACTCAGTTTGGCTTTGCACGGAAGAACCGTGAGTGATCTCATATTGACACATCATATCCTTCAATATTTGCCTAATGGTAACACTGAAACTAAAGCTGCCTTTGTCTTTATATTTAGGTCACTGTCTCCTTGGTGGTCACGGATAACGAGGAAAGAACGGTGAAAACTTCAGAACATGTGTAGGTCTGCTTTTCACTTTAATGACAAAGAGATCATGTAATTGCAGCTTGAGAAAATTACTATTCTGCCATCGTTTGGATTTCTTCACAGGTTGAATCATACTCCCATGCTTGATGACACAGAAGGGTATTTCGTGATTGGTGGAGGGAAGTACATCCGAGGTGTGGAGGGTTATTTTGGACCAGTGGTGTACTACCGCAACAGAGTGCCCTATAGCATGGTAATCACACTCCATTCCCACTAAATATATAATTGCGTCTCAATAAAGTAAAGTTAGCTTATACCAATGAATGATTTCGACATCATTCATTCATTTATGTAATTCTACGTGTAGTGAATTTACTGAAAAAAAAGTTAACTAGTGATTTTCTTGTTTACTGAGATTACCTTTTCTTCTTATTTCCATTATTGTAATGGTGATTTTCTCTGCCTGAACCTTCTCTCCTTTTTCTTATTTATCCTGCAGTCTGAGGATGTTATTCCAGATGTCATAAAAAACACAAACCTGACTGGTTGGCTGCAGAGCTGCGAAGAATTTATTTTTGACATCACGGTCAAGATCAGCGGTTTCACGCTCAAAGCCAAACCCGAGAAAAAAGGTGCCATTTCCTCTGTTTCCCACTAGGTGGCGGCAAACCTACTATGAAAGAAAGAAATTGTGACGCTACCATGTTATTGACTGTTTTGCCCTTTTCAGAGTCTTGCTTTGACGTGTTCCATGAGTGGATTGCAATGGAGAGACATCCACCAAATTCACAGTGTGAGCTTTGGGAGGAGGCAGCTCCCCGCAGAAGACTGGCTGTCCAACTAGCCAAGTTACTGGTGTTTAAACATGGTAAAATAAATGAAGCAGATACTGACTGGACAGCTTGGACGTTTCACTGATCTCTTCGATCATTGGTTGATATTTATTGGCTGTTAAAGACATAGGAATCGACTCACTGAAATAATTTGAGTTTCCACCTTGCAGGAGGAGCAGCAGTGAGCCCGTCAGCCGTGGGGAGAGCTCTGTATGCCTTATCAGTTCATAAGATGGCTAAAACGAGTAGCAGTGCAGTGGTCAGCAAAATATTACCTCTATTGCTCCAAGCTGGCTGTCTCGCTGATAAGCGCGCTCTGCACATGTCATCTGTGCTCTACAGCACTGGCCTGGGAGTCCAGAAACACCCCATAAAGGTTTGTTTTATCCTGTCAGGGACTGTTTCGCTCTGCCTGGGGTTAACATGTCCACTCTAATTTCACATGATCCTGTGTTTTCCACAGGCTTGGCTCCTTGCCCTGCTGGCTGCTCAAAGGGATGATCGGCTGGCACTTTTGCATCTTGGGCACATACACCAGCAGGGGCTACATGGTTTTCCCAGAGACCCAGATCTGGCCTATGCCTATTATGCAAACATTGCGAAACAGACAACGTTGGACCGCCATAATCCCACACCACAGCAGGTGATGTATGTGTTGGACGTTGGAAAGTAGAAGAAACAAATCAAGTCGTGCAGTAGCTGCGGTGCAGGAGCTGGGAGGAAACTGTCACGTCTGTTCTAAGTAACTTTTTTTCTTGCTAAAGTTTTTATACCCAATTATATCTAGCCTCATAGGTTTGTCTCTCACAGCTTCGGACATCTACAGACTATTATTTTTTGCAGTTCTTCCGTTTAAAATAGCCCATGCTCTTCCTGGCTAGATGGAGAGTGTGTTTGGATAGTGTTTTTATGTTTTGCCAAAGATTCTCAGCTGGATTTAGATCTGGACTGTGTCTATCTAACAAACAAATATGCCCTCCGCTGTATTCTGTCGTTGCCATGCCCAATGTGGATCTCTTTCCCAGTCTTAAGTCTTTTCAGCCTCTAACAGGTTGTCTTCCTGGAGTGCCTCATAATCAACTCTAACCCAGCTTCCTTGACCCCTTCAGCAGGATAGCAACCCCATATCATGACTCAGCATTTTTGACCATAAGTATGGTTTGTTCTGGGTGACGTACCCTGATAGTTTTTCATCATAAACACTGGTTTGCTCAAAGGCTTAAAAGTACAATTTTGGCCTCATCAGATCAGAGCACCTTCTTTCATATGGTTCCTATATCACCTGGAGGGGTTGGAGCAAATGTATACCTTTCTCCTAATACTGGCTTTCTCCTTGCCACTCTGCCAGAAAATCTAGATTTGTCAAGTGTTTCACTAATAGCTGTCCTGTCATCAGATTACTCTGCCTGAGCTCCTCCAGAGTTCCCATGGGCCTCTTGGCTGCTTCTCTGGGGAATGCTCTCCTTGCCTGATCTATCAGTTTAGATGGGGAGCCATGTCTTGGTAGGTTTGCTGTTGCACCAAACTCCTTCCATTTTCAAGTGAGTGACTGAGGTCTTCTCCATGAGATGTTCCGTTCTTGGGATATTGTTTTATAACCCAACTCTAATTTGAACTGCTCCACATCATCATCACACTTGATCTGGCCCTGTCTTTTATGATGCTGTTTGTTCGATTTTCCCTAACCAACCTTTCATTGGATTTTATTCAGGGGCATCAAAAATAAAGGTGACTGAATATCATTGCAATCCGCACGTCTTATTTTATTTTTATTTGTAAAGCATTTAAAAAAAAAATCTATATTATTTTTTTTCCACTTGACAATTATGGACTACTTTATGTTGATTCACAAAGTCACATAAAATCCCCATGAAACACAATATAGTCCAGGATGTTATTGTGCCCAATCATGAAAATGTTCAAGTAGTATGAATTCTTTTGCAGGGCTTCTGTACCTCATTTTTTATGACATGTGAGCTGAAACAGAATGTGCGTCTAAAATTTCCTTTCCCACTGAGGGACCAGGTTTCAGTTTAAACTTAGATTTCGACTTTACTGTCATTCAACTGCACACCAGGAATGCACATTTGAGCAAGATTTTGTTGCAAGGCTCCCAGTAAAAAAAGTGAAACATTCTCAATATAATTATTTGTCAGGAATGTAGCGGCAAACCAAAAAAGACATTTTAGATGTACAGAAATGTTTCGCGTAAGACCGTATGAATAGTGCAACTACATGTAGCAGCAGGATGTGTTGCAACAATGAACGGGCACATAGCATCCGACAGTAATGTAGCAGATAGTAAAGTCATCTATATAGTTTGTTTTCTGCAGCCTGTGCTTTATAATGCAGGACAGATTGCTGTTTGATAAAGAGGGTGTTTGTAACAGTTCTTCATGTTTAATTCATAACCCAGTGCTGCACATTTTGGAGGAAACTGTTGAAAAGAAAAGTCTTTAACCTTAAACTGACTTCTCCTTTTTTCCATTTCTTTTCAAGACATTTGTAGAAGCTGTGTATTTGAACAACGATGAGGCTTTGAACCTTCAGACCAATGAGGACCATCACATCTTTCAGTGGCTGAAACTACAGGCCCGCAGAGGGGCAGCTGAGGCTGAGGTACCCATTTTTTATCTCACCCTGCTCTTTGAGGCATCTAAGGGAGCTTATTCAAATTCCTATGTGGATTTAGGCGATCTCTGAGGCTTTGATCACTTCATGATAACCCTGGCGGACTCAGTAATGTGGAGATCAGGGGTGGACTGTGCGCACCACCATCCGTTGCACCTTTCTTCTTGCTGCTGCAGAATCTTTTATCCATCTCACTGCTTGTGAGAGATTGCTGTCAGGCTCCATCAATAACTGAGAGTCCATGTCCCCTCAGGTCATTTATTTTCTCCTTTTTACAGCTTTTTAGGGTTGTACATTATGAGGATAAAATGTATTTCTATGTAGGTGAAATCTTTTTTTTTTTAAAGGTGCCTAAACAAACAAATTCCATTTAAGGAGGGCTGAGAACAGAACTGAAAGTACAGCAAGAGCATGAATGCCAGGGCGAGAACCCTGACCTGAGGGTTAATAAATGTATAATACAATGGTCTCCTGAGAAACACAAAGAAATTAAGTCTCCTTCTAAAACGTGATCTCATATTGCAAATATTTGCACAGCAATTTGTCCTGTGAGGAGGAGGAAGTCAGGAGACATGCTTTCAGGAGCTCTGTGGTGAGCCTTGGCTCGCTGTAATTCAGCTGGCAATGGCCTCTTATAGCAAAAATTACAGAAAATTTCACAACAAATTACGCAGCTGCTTTGGAAAACAGCTGAAGTGCCTAGTTTAGATTTATTAATGTAATATTCAGGTTATTTAAGATTTTGAATTATGCAGCAACAAAACATCCGGCTCGAAGGCCTTAAATATAGATGTAACACTATAAGATTTCTTTGCATTCATCTATTCTGATAACTTTCTCGGGTCAGTAAATAAGTTACATCTCATGTGAGGTCCATACTTCAATCACAATGCATCACATATTCCAAATTTAAAAAAATACCAATTAGTACTCTTGCAAATGTGAGCCATATTAGCAACTACAGCAATTAATTAATTGTTCTCATGGTATACCGTGCATCGAGCCATAGAACTGTAAGAGAAAAGCAGAGGCAATATTTTATCAGAAACTGTTTGTTGAGAACTTGTGTAATAGATAGTTCTGTGATGACTTTATATTTGCTTGCATGAGCCTATTTGACCTACAACTGCATTTTTGATCAGACTTCTTTAATCTTTCTGTAAAAAGAGGTCTGTAGGCTTGTCTGGAAAACGCTTATCTTGAGTGACATTTTCTACTCACCTCTTTGCTTTGCCATTGTTCCCTGGTGTGAAAATGATAGATTATATCCTTTACCACACCACTCAAACAGTATTCTTGAACTTTTTCACATTTTCTTCATGTTATAACTAATATTACCAGTGAAGTTAATCAGAATTTCGAGAGCTCGACTGACACAAAGAATAGCGCCTAATTATGAAGTGGGCTAAAAAAATATGCGTGGCTTTCGACATAATTTACAAATAGAAATCTGCAGAGCTGTGCTGTGCTTGTATTTAGGTCTTCTTCACGCTGTCAAATGTGCTTTTCCTTAAGGTCTTTTTATCATTATTGTAAAGTAGGTTTTATTATTTCACATTTTATTTACAATTATTGTAATTTTTTATTATTTCCATAAATAAAATTGTGTTTTTAACCTTCATTAATGTCTTTAAGAAGCCCTTTGTGATTTTTATCTGCGAAAGGTGCTTTTTCAATAAAATGTGATTCGTGGTTTAGTCAATACATTATAGAACCATATTTCCATGTAAATACAGCTAAAAATCTTTACGGGTATATATTTACTTGCGCTGCATCCCTAGAGACCAAAATATTTTGCCCATCCTTCTTTGTAACATAGCTCAAGCTTATTTAGATGGGATGGAGAGCGGCATCAGCAGTTTCAGATCTTTTCGAAATTCCCTAAAGAGACTTTAGGTCTGTATTTTGACTGAGCCTTTCTAACACATTTTAACAAGTATGTTTCGATCAAAACTCTTTAATTGTAGCTCATGTGTGTTTAGGGTTATTTTCCTACTCCAAGATGAATGAGAAACATCCCCACAGCATAATGATGTCACCAACGTGTTACACTTTGTTCCCGGTCTGTCTGCTGTGCTCCTTGGTCATCATGATCTGTTTGTTCACCAGTGTTCTCAAACAAACCTCTGAGGCTTTCACAGAATAGCTTTATGTATACTTAGAAATAAATGCACACACGTGGGCTCTCTTTACTATTTAGGGGAGTGCTAAAAGTAATTGGCAGCACTGGGTTTTATTTGGGGGTATCAGAGTAACTGGGGTTAAATTCAAATGCCCACCACACTTTTTAGATTTTTTTGTGAAAAAAAAAAAAAAAATCCTCCCACTTCACAATTATGTGCCATTTTTTGTTGGTCGGTCATATAATATCTCTATAAAACGCATTGTATATTTTTGCTTTTAAAATGTCAATATATAGAAAAGTTCACAATATACAATTCACTGAAACATGGTAATTGTTTGGTAAAAATGAAAATCGTTTTGCAGCAAGCTCTTGCCCGCATGCTGTTCTGGGGTCAGCAAGGATTGTCCCCAAACATTCAGGAGGCTGTGAAGCACTACAGAAGAGGGGCTGTCCAGCTGGAGGACCCAGTGTCAATGTATGACTATGGCATAGTACTTCTGCTGGTAAGATCTTTATCAAATATACACACAAAAATAAATGCCTTTTTTAGCTCGTTTTTAAAAAGAGTGATCTTATGGTGGTCAACTTTTTTTCAAACAGTACTTTCCTTCGTAGGGCCATGGGGTTGAAAAGGATGTTCCCAAAGGTGTCACATTCCTTAAAAAAGCAATGGAACAGGTTTTATATCATTCATTTTATATAATTTAATTACAAATTTTTAACCACGATTTAGTGTTTAGTATGTTACCGTTTTAGCTTGAAATCTCTTTAAAGTTTGTACACTCCATGTTTTATCTCACAATGTTTTCCAAAGGGTTTGGTGCCTGCAATCAATGCCCTGGCCTGGTACTACGAGCAGTTTGAAAAGGACTACGAGCAGGCAGTGCAGTTGTGGGAAAAGGCTGACTTCCTCGGTTCTCCAGATGCACCTTTAAACCTCGGCGTATTGCACTCGCAAGGCCTGTATCCAGGAAAGCCTGCCAACCAGGTTCGCTTACACGCAAAGACACACATTCATTGTCCTGTTGCGCGACCGCTTTGGATGATTCAGTGAGGAATGATTTGTGTTTCCATCAGTATGTGGCCTACAAATACTATCTGAAGTCTGCGGAGAGAGGACACATGCGGGGAGCGGTTTTCCTCGCTGACATCTGGGCTACAGGGATACCCGGTCATGTTGAGAGACGCCCATCAGATGCCGTCTTGTTAGCTACTTACTCTTTTTTTTATCACACATCACGCACATGCCCAATGAAACTTTTATTTTTGGACATTTAAGCATCATAAAAATTCTCTGAATTTTAAGGTGGTCATGGTTGCATAACCCAACCCGCAGTGTTTGCTTGTTGGTCAAATGTTCCTTCGCAAGATGCAACTTTCCATTGTTAAGGTCCTGGCATAATTCTGGATTGATTTTTGATGTCTTCTCTCTGCAGAATTGGTCAAATTTCTTTAAATTAGTCGGTTTCCTGCCATGGATCCAGCTTTTAAGTATCATCCACAAATGCTTAATAAGATAGAAACCAAAACCATTAATGTAAAGCTTAATGTTTCCTTACTTTAGTCATTGCAAAACTGGGTTTGATGTGCTGGAGATCATTGTCTGGTGTGAACACCCAGTTGTGTTCAGGTTCCCACCATTTGAACCAAACTTTAATCCTCAAATGAAATGGATTGTGGTGATCAATTACAGTTGAGAAACCACCAAAGCTCAGGCTAATCATAATCCTGGTGTCACCTTCTCCAGTGAATCCAGGCGCCAACCAAGAAATTAGCCCCTGCACCAAAAGTGACACATTCAACCTCAACTAGAGCTTTCATCTGTTCATATGGACAAACCAAATATCTTCTGAGTAAAGGGTGTATAGTCAGAAAAGAGTACAATGAAGCTATTTGGCCATAATGAAAAAAGAAAAATGCCTGGAGGAGTCAAGCTGAGGCTTTCAAACCCAGGAGCACTGTATCAACAACCCATCTGGTGGTGGTCGCATCAAGCTGATCGTCTGTTTTGCTCCTACTGGTACTGGTGTTTAGCTCTTACTCAGAAATATTTGTCTTTGATTCTTTGAGTCAAATTACATGTTCACATTGTGTTCTGTAGAAAAAAATGACATCCAACTATTTGCTCTGGCAGAGCTCTGTACGTTTTCCAGTTGATGCCAGTATATGCATTCTGTGCACTGTTGTTTGAGGGAAACCGCACTAATCGAGATAATGTTTTTGGGGAAGAGAACTGAAGAGTGAATATACAGCTGCTGATGGTTTTAAACATCTTGGTCATTGTTCCGTGGGGAAGTCATAAAATGAATGTTTTAGTAAGATAGCGGGTGCACTGCACAAAGAGGATGAAATAATGAAGAAGCAAGACTACCTCCAGTGCATCCGCTTCACCTCAAATCAACATGGGCATAATTGTGCTTAACAACAGCACAATGATCCCAAGTATATGTCAAAACTGATTTTGTAATGGATAAAGCATGCTAATATTAAGTTTACGGGATGGCTCAGAGACCTAAACTCTATTTGAAATTTACAAAGTACAGTTTAAAAGCCAGGTCTGTGACAGAAACTCAGCAAACTTGGCAATGAAGGCAAATGCCTCTGGTCAAGTTGAACCTGCTAAAGAGCATTTAACCAAAATTTGTGGTTAGGGAGCCTATATGTATATTGTTTTTAAATCACACTACAGGTTTATGTTTAATCAGCCTTCCATCCTAGCAAATAGTGAACAGTTGAAATGTACTTGACTGTATGTTTTCAGAGTTTTTTTATTTGTAAAGTGCCTTTGAAGTGCTTTTAGAAGACCTTGTTCCAAATTGACTAAACAGACTAAATTGGACTAAATTGAATATTTAATTTCACCAGATTTTGATGAGACTAATGCCAGTGTGTACGAGTATGTAAACTTCTGACCCAAATATCTATACTTTATACGCGTCTGAGTTACAATGTTTTTTTCCATTAACTGTAGGTGGGTTAAGTGGACAGCAGAGCAGAACGGATATTTGGGCAACCTCCTACGGAAAGCGCTGGATTCGTATCTCAAAAGTGACTTGTGCGTCCTCTTCTTTTCACACATGATAAACAGGCAGCATTTACATCAAAGTGACACTCTGTCCTTCAAACAGGTTCCTATCTCTGTTATTTTATATGATGGCAGCTGAATCGGGGTATGCTCCTGCACAGTTCAATGCGGCATATCTTTGTGAACAAAATGTGGTAAGGCTTTTTGTAATGAGCATCGGTGTCTCATACATCTACACTGTAGTTTTAGAAAAACTGTCATGTTTCAATGCTTTTGTTCTAGGCTGGTTTTCTGGAAGCCGCTTACGCAACACGCTGCATGTGGAGATATTACAACCTCACAATCCAGAGTCAGAATCCGGAAACGTACGGTAAGTCACTACCTTTGAGGTCCAGTCATTTCCAGACCATTTGCTCTAACTGAACTGCATTTTTGGTGTTCCTCCAGCCTTGATTAGGATGGGCGACCTGTTGTATGAGGGGTTGGACGGCAGGCCGAAAGACTTATTTTCTGCTGCTCAGATGTATTCACTTGCTGCATTAAGCAACAACCCGCAGGTCTTCTGTTTGCCCTTTCTTCCTTGCGTGTGCTCATTCAACATCATACTTGTGAAATTTTCTGTTAAAGTTGTACTTTTCATCTTTCTAAGGGATGGTACAACCTTGGTTTGCTTGTTGAGGAAGGTTACAGACTGCCGCTTTCCATACTGATCGAGCTTGGCCTGTCTGAGCTGTACATTGCAGACAAGAATTTGCTTCTAAGTGCTCTGTACAAAAGGTTAGCGAAGGCTAAAAAAAACCCTTTAAAGTTATTTTATATCTGTAAAAAAATACATAAAATGTATTTGTTTATTTTTCTTCTTAAAGATGCAGAGACTCGGACGACACAGATTCATACGTGCCCTGCAGCCTTGCTCTCTTCGTTGTGTTTTTACACTCATTTGAAAAGTGCTACATTACTGCCGTCATAAAGGTTGGTTCAATCTGCTAATGCATTACAAATACCTAAATAATGGCTTCATTTAACTTGATTAATGTTCAACAACTTATATTGCATTTCAAAACAAACATGTTGATATCCTAAAGATTAAAATCACTGAAATATTATCGGTTATAATGACAAAAAGAGGAATATACAAGTATTTATGCATTGACCTGTATATGTACAGGTTAGCAGTAAAGACTCACTGTACTGTAATATCTACTCAGGATGTTTTTTTTAATTTTTTAATTTTGTTTTACAGGTCTCCACTGCTGTTGCTGTTGTTGCTACTCCGACAGTGTTTGTAATTGTCCTTGGCGTGCTCAGGAGACGCATGTACGACCAAGACTCTTGACCCAAATCTGTGAGAAAGAACAAAAAGCAAGTGAATTATTTAATGTAACATCTCAGTTCAAACGCCGATCACCCCAGAGTCAATATAAATTAGAAAACTGAATATTCTAAAGAGTTCCTATTGTCTATAATGTTTTGGATTAATCATATTAAGTCACTTGATTAAGTAATGTGAAAATGTAGGTTTTGAACAGTAAAGAAAAAGAAAGGTCTACTCATGTTGTGTAAGGTTGGATCCACGGCAGTAGTGTGAAGGGTCAGCAGGTGTTTTCCTTCAGGGACTTCAGCTGCTGCGTCTGAATTTTGCTCAAGTATCTCGTGCTGTTCTTAGATCACAGGACTTGATGCTCCTGTTACAAGCATGACTTGTTAATCCCATCGGCTACTTGTTTTTCCCTTTAGTCTTTGCAACTTTTCTCAGTCTTGTAGATGCCGATAATATTCTTCTCTTTGTGTGTTTTTTATTTTTTTAAATAAATCCTTTAGGTATTTGTTTTTCCTTTGCTTTCCTGTATTCACACATGGTAATGTCTTGTTAAATAAACTCTAATCAAAGTTTATTTTTTTTCACACGCTATTTAAAATTAACTTGTTTGGTCACAGATCTAAAAATGAGTATTTTGTGAAACTACACATCCTGTCATGGATATGACTTATGTTTTAAGCAAAGCAAAAACAGCATTTACCCAAACTGATGTGCTGTGACGGCTGGTCATAGAACGCTATGTAGGGTCGTTTCAATGGTGTTGTTTACTAATTGCAGTTGCAGCAAGTTGGTCTTATTCATTTGCCCGAAAATGAAACGGTGGCAAGTGGTTAATCTCTCTCTTGGGTGTCAAGATGTGAGATTGAATAAGTGCATCAACATGCTGGAATATTGATTTCCTTCTTTCAAGCTTTGGTGTTGATGTCGAGGTGAAGGATTGCACTTACTGTCTGCATGAGATGCCAAAGTGGCAGAATGGAGCTTTGCCCGTATTTTACATCAGCTGCTGTTTTTGTGAAGATAGCGTGAGATAAAAACACGTGACCAGAATCAACTTTAATCGGCCATGATATATATATATATATATATATATATATATATATATATATATATATATATATATATATACATATATATAAACCATATGTTTTTTTAATGTGGAGAAAAGGAAACATGGAGGTTGTAAGGTCTCCATTGTGTTAATTGAAGAAACAGCCTCGGGGAAGAAGAACGTGTCTCTGAGACACTTGAAGGCAAATTAAGGCAAATGTCTAAACGTTTTGTGCCCTGAGTTTTTGGGGTGTGCAGAGATGTTAGCTACTCTTTTCCTGACCTTGGACCTGTACAGATACTAGAAGGAAGGTCAATCCTGGTGATCCTCTCTGCAGCCCCAACTGGGCGTTGCAGTTTGGACCTGTCCTGTTGTGTCAGACAGTGTTGTTGTTTTGTGTAAGGGCACGTTTTTTTTTTTTTAGATAATTTGTTTGAACCTTTGTTTCCCTAATTAGCGACAGTGCGGGGCTTTCTGCCACCAATTTGAAGATGTGTGTAGTATGGATGTTGAAGAATTTGGAGTTCCTATGTAGCAACATCTATACTTGACACTTGTTCCAATCAGAACACAAAGCTATGCACCAAATGTGTTTTTGGGATACTTTAATTTTTATTTCTAAGATACTTTTCCATCCCATAAACCTTTTAGGGAAATCATTAAATGGTGAAAAATTAAACGTTTCTGGCTATACATGCAGATGGTTTGCATGCGTAGTTGTATGTGGAGGAAAACAAACCTAAGTTACCCTGTGCACAACACCCCACTGTGAAAACATCAAGGACCTGGGGAGGTATTGATGAGGAGAAGAACAGAGGTAGACACAGGGCGATCCTTGATGAAAAAACTGCGAAAGACTGCAATAAAATTAAGGCTGGAGTGGATTATCACCTTCCAGCAGGACAGTGAACCTAAACATACAGCCAGAGCTGCAATAGTTTAGATCAGCGCATTTGTCTGTTAGAATAGTCCAGATAAAGTCCAGACCTAATAGTTACTCTGCAGCAGGCTTGTTAAATATTAAACAGCAAAGTAAAAAACAAAGATAAGTAACAAGCCCTGGATTAAAATATTTCCTCCAAAGAATATAAAATCTTTTCCATACTACAGAGTGGTACAGTATATGAGATATGTATCAAACTGTCAGAATGACCAGGTTTAATTTCTACATCCTGGTGAGACAAGGCCACCAAGCCCTCTGCTGTCGGGCCACTCTGCTGACTCCCATCCCTCCCTGTGACGAGCTTTATTTATAGCATGGCTAGAGCTGTGACACTAACAAGTGACGAGAACGGAAATATCTACAACACACGCTTCGCAGTAATGCCAAGTTTCAAGGGTGCTGAGGGGCTACAGCAAGGTTAATGTGTGGGAGCTGACATTAGTGTATCCACCTCTTTTTAAAAAAATGCGATCTGATTAATGGGCTTAAGCTTTAATGTGTCAGCTGTAGTTTGCAGGGTGACAGAAGAGAAAAATTGTCAAATCAGGAGGAAACCAGATTCTGCTCTGATTTATATATTTACCCAAGACAGGGAATATTAAATTCACCAGTATGAAATAAATGGGACTTTTTAACTGTTGGAGACAAATGCATGATTACTTCACATTTTTGAAAATGTGACATTTTGAGAAAATGTAAAGCAGTCTGTGTACAGCTTGTAGTGTGCTTTGTTGTCAAGACTATGCAGCAATGTCCTTCAGGCCAACTTGCACCTCAGTGTAGCTGAGCTGAACTCTTAACCCGTCTTGAGGCGTATACAATTGACATTGATCAATATCATTTCACAGTGATGCTTGATCAACTAATGACTATCTCTGATTGATGATGTCAAGTTTGACAGATTATCTACATTTTAACACAAATCAGCTAATGATGACTGGAAACATGTTACTGAAATATTGTAAGGCTTTACTATTTTGCCAGAATTTGCCTATGCATACTTTCTAACAACCTGTCAAATTTTGTGAAAAGCAGCCCAAGTCTTAGCAACCCACCCAAAGCTATTTTCTCCAGCCCAACACGTTTAAAAGAAGCCCAGTCTAGCTATACTCACGGGGACACGCGGCAGGCGTGCGCTTTTAAATGCCATCTTCTTCCAGGGCAGTGGAAGGAAAACCGCTCTGTCGACATAATTAGAGACACCGTCTCTTCTTGGGGAATCTATAATTCTTTCAGACGCTTGTGTGGCTGTGTGTTGAGTTACTTTGAGTGGACTGCAAATTTACACTGTTATGCAAGCGGTACACTGATTGCATTGCATTATAGCATCACATTTTCAGTGTTGTCCCGTGAAAACTTATCATTTAATAGTTACAGAAAAATAAGGGGTGTAGAGTTCCTGTATACACACAGATGCATGTGTATCTCCCAGCTGTTTTTCTGAATAAAGCTCTCCAGTCAGTGTGGGTGGACAGTCATGTCTTACAGCGTTTGCAGTGGTGCTCCACTGTTTCCATTTCCAGATGATGAACCGAGTGGTGCTTCATGAGATGTTTAAGTTTTGGGGAAATAGGTTAATAACCTCCCCCTGCTTTGAACCTCTCCACATATTTAACTCTGACCCGCCTGCTGTCTTCTGTTTGTCCTGATTGTTTTTTTTTTTGTGTGCTACAGTGTCGTCTAAAGGCCTTTTGAGGCCTTAACTTAACAGCGGCTATTTTCTCATCCAGCTTTAACGACTTTTTGCCTCACACGGGATCTTTGTTTACCAATTACTCAAAATCCAAAGGCAGTGTTTTACATTGGATTTAATTTTAAGGTATCAGAGCAAAAGGGGAGAGAATATGCCAGGCTTTTCAGAGTTCCGCATCTTAAACAAAATTAAATAAACACAATGTACCCTTTTGGTTCTCCTTCACAACTAAATACCACTTTAATGTTGGTCTGTCAAATAAAATCCCATTAAAATACCTTGATGTTGGAGCTTTAGTTGGTATAAAGTAGAAAGAGAGGGGGGGTGATTACTTTTGAAAGGCCTAGTAATTGTGTCCTTTTGGGTAAACTGGTGTTTAGTAAAATAACTAAAGCACTAGATTCATCATCCACTGCCGTCAAATGAGAGCAACCAGTGTAATATTCCCATGCAGATCTTAATTCCAATGGACAGGCACCTGCAACCGGTCCGTTGCTCACGTGCACAATCACTGAATAGTCAGTTGCACAGATTTTTGTGCACACACTGTGATGATAATATGAATATCACACTCAATGCCTGTATTCATTGAACAGAACACCTCTTTACGCTTATTCTGATCCCGTGTGATTAAAGAATCCATGCAGAAAATTGTACAGGTGTTGCAATTAGAAGTTATCGTCCTCTGCCATCTTGAAATAAATTGATTCACAGCTTAAATTACATATTAGAGTTGCCGAGTGCACGGCGGTGAAAATATGGGACCATTATCCACCAGACATGAGTCAGGCCTTGTCACTTGAATGTTGACTGTAATGTTTAATTACGGTGAAACCTCAAAAATGCACACCGGATGGGAATGTTAACGCAGCATATGTTGTTTTTGATCCTCTGACAGGAAGGATTCTGAACAAAACACCAGAAAGGGCCTCTTTTTAGAACACAGGTTTGCTTTTGTGAAGCATCACCATGATAATTCTCTACTTAAGTTTGTTTCTTTTGATCTTATAATCTGATTTCAGCATTTTCTGACTTTTTAAGGGAAGACTACTCTGCTAAGCAATCCATTTTCTCAGCAAACCGTGTCTCTAGCTTTGCACTTTATCCAACTGATTTGTGTACATTTTTTGTAACTGTTTGTGATGAGGGAAAATAAGCTCATCTCACTGCTGCATTCATTCCTAATGGCGCCGGTTTAGAGCATCATCAAACTGTCCAAATTGGAAAATTTGCTGTTTATGTTGCTCTTGTGCAGTCACATAAAACTGCCATGTAACTCTGATTCAACTGTTTATGGCTGAATCTGCCAAGTGACAATCTCTGATTAAACAATCAGTATGAATGATAGGCAAGTCATTTCTTAGTGCTGCTCTCAGGCTTGTCCGGGGAGCAGTACTGGACTCACTTCAGCTCCTCCTAATGTGCCAAAAGACAACTCTGCCTTATCAGCAGCCGTGGAAGCCTGCCAACGATCTCGCACATAGATTTTTCTTTATTACCAATAATAAATGGATATTGAATCTGTAAGTAACGCTGCGACCCCGCAGCAAAGACAGTAATAAGTTGAGTGTGGAAATGTACACTTTGAAAGCCAAGTTAATTCTTTAAGGTTTAGTGTTTTACGCTTACACTATGAAAAGAGCAAGGGGAATCAGGACAAGGGCATCGATAGACTTGCAGGAAACACTAAGGGACTGGTCATATTTAGCTGTTTCTGCAGTATGTTGCTTGATCTAGATATAGTTTCTTGCATAACTGTTTGTTCATACCTTTTAAATTTACCCAGAAACAGACAGTTTGTGCTTGTCTCATTACAAGCACAAAGGTGAATGTGCTGTATCAGGATATTAGGTAATGGACCAAAACAAAGTAGCAGATAATTGACAAGTGAATGGTACGTTGGGAACATTCGTTTTGTCTGAAACCTTTTTGAGGTTTATCTATCTATCTATCTATCTATCTATCTATCTATCTATCTATCTATCTATCTATCTATCTATCTATCTATCTATCTATCTATCTATCTATCTATCTATCTATCTATCTATCTATCTATCTATCTATCTATCTATCTGTCTGTCTGTCTGTCTGTCTGTCTGTCTGTCTGTCTGTCTGTCTGTCTGTCTGTCTGTCTGTCTGTCTGTCTGTCTGTCTGTCTGTCTGTCTGTCTGTCTGTCTGTCTGTCTGTCTGTCTGTCTGTCTGTCTGTCTGTCTGTCTGTCTGTCTGTCTGTCTGTCTGTCTGTCTGTCTGTCTGTCTGTCTGTCATTTTGCATTGATTGACAGGCTTTGAAGATGTTGCCTTTAACTTCATTGTTGTGGACAACTGAAAACCACTTTAAATGCCATTCACTTTGACTGCATTCTGCAAATAGGAAAAACTGATATATGGTCACTTTTTTTTAACAGATCTTACTCATTTGATAAACAGAGCATAGAAACGTTGCAAACATAACCTGTTTTGCTGACCCATTAGAATCTGTCCCAATTCTCTGTTACACTAGATGGCAGTATTGTGCTGTTTGAGTTGACTTATTTACCTTTTTAATCATAGTGGATACCTTTGTAACTCAAGTGCAGGTTAATTTAAATATACTTTTGTCATTTATTAAAAATTTAAGAATAGATTTTAGCAGTTATTATGTTTTTTTTTTCCTTTCTTTTTGTTGAAATGCATTTTCCTATTCAACAGTTTAAAAAGATATAAAACATAGGTGGGTGGTATAACTATATATATGTTGGTATAGATAGAGTAATTGTAATTTGAAAATGTTCAATAACTAATTGTGGGTTGTGCCAAATGTTTTTGAGCTGTGTGCAACATTCCAGTCCTGTTTTTCTCTGTGCAAAAACAATGTATTTCAATCTCCTTTAAAGTCTAAATGATTTCAAAGCAACGCTGTTTACAAAGTAGCAACGGAACTCCTGTTTAGGACAGTTTTTGTTCCCTTTTTGTTTTTCCAGATCAGCAAACCTGCAGTCTTCCTTTTTTAATGAAAGCGGAGAGCCCAAGTCATCTAAGATTCATTAGCCCAAACAAGGCTGATGTAGTCAACTGAAAAAAAGCCCACAACACAGCAGGCCACAGCTCCATTACAGCACAAATGCCATCAGAAAACCATCTCACGAAAACCACCATTTAGAGAGTTAATTTAGGATGCCTGGTTGCACTTGCTTTTCTGTTTTTCATGACCTTAATAACGTCTACAAACCAATAGACACAACACTAAAAAGGGTTGTTGTGAGAGTTTGTGTTGGAAGACTGTGACTCCCCTGCATCTGATTCCCTCTGATTTATCAACGTATAAGGTCATGAAGTATTTCAGACGGCCATAAAAGCCACCGCCCTGTTCAGATCAGTCTCAGTGGACTACATCAAAGTCACACCCACTGACTCCTTATACATAGCAAGGCCCATTAAGTCCAACTATCTGGTTTTATGCTTCCTGCTAGCTGTACTTGTTTTATGACAAAAAGTGTTTTAATGGTGTTATGTATTTTAGAGAGAAAAAAAGCTGACGTTACGTTTTGTATCAGGATGTTGTAAGCAACAAGGGACAAGAGAACTATAAACAGTCTGCCTTTGAAATCACTTTTGTCATTTTGCTAAAGCTGAAACAAATAAAGCAAATCTCATTAAATTAGCCCCCCAAACTCCATAGGAAAACAAGCTCGTGTGAAAGAGAAAGGGATTATTTACAGAATAAAGGGAAATGGATTATTGTTCGCATGAAATAAATAAACAAATCCATGCTTTGAAATTTAATCAACCAGTTTTAAGTTAGGGGGTTCTTTTGTGTGAATAAATCTTAGCAAAGTGTCATTTTTCAGGTCACCAACCTTGTAAACGGAGACTCTGATTCTCTGAAAAAAAAAACACAACTGTCACTCTTTAATTATTTAATTATTATCTTAAAATTCAAGACCCTATTACATTTTTTTGGTGTTTAAATTTCAGCACAGGGAAATGGCTGCTATAAGGAAGGCTTTGAATAAAATGGGTCTGTTACTAATGCTACAATACAAACCAATCAATTCAATTTTATATAGAAAACCAGGTCAAACTCACTTGAACTACACACCTACTGGCCACTTTATTTAGGTGCACCTGAAAATGTCTTGTTACAACAAATAATGAATCATCTAATCATCCGACATCAACTAAATTCATTACGGCATCCAGCCAGATTGAGGATGGCTTGATGAAGTCCAGATCAATCATCAGAATGAATGCGACATGTTGGCAGACAGGCTGGTCTGAATGTTTCAGAAACTGCTTGTCTACCTGGACAAACCATCTCTCTGGTTCATAGAAAAAAAGAATTGAAAAGGGGAAAATATCCATGAGCCGCAGTTGAGTGGAGAAAAAAAATGCCTCGTTGATGTCAGAGCAGATCAGACAGACTGGTTTGAGATCATAGAGGACTAAATGCCATCTCTGGACTCATAACATGTTGAACCGTGAAGCACATCCAGAAGACCAAACCAGGTGCTGTTCCTATCAGCTAAAAACAGGTAGCAGAGGCTACAAAAATGATCACTAAGCAGACTTAAAATTAGCACAAATCTCCATTCTTACTGCGCCTGCTGTGCAGCATATACCATTGCATCATTTCTTTCAACACCAAGGAAGAAGCAAGAACCGCTGCTCAGGAGAGAAGTTGTTCAGGTAAGTTAAAGTAGCATGATTTCAGACGGCAGGCAGTGGCACCATACTGGCAAATCACATTACTATGCAAGGTGATCCAAGCAGAAAATTGTATACCTCTGATGAGTGGTGAGTAGGTACAGAAACCAATCAGATAAAACATTCAAACAGAGATATAAGAAGATCTGTACCTGTTAAAAACTAAAGATGGGCATTGACATTGCTGCTGCTGTTAGCCGCAGAGGAGACCATAATGGTGTGGAAGTCAGATTCTGTCTGAAATAAATACATTTGAACCGTTTGCAGCTAAAAAAAGCTTAAGAATGTGTCAAAAGTTGTTCTTTCACCAGTGCTTTCTACGGCCAACTTGATTCTTGCAGTGTTTTTTTTTTCCTCTGTGTTTTTTTTTTTTTTTTTCAAAACCTGTGTATTTTGGAAAATCTTAGACTGGAGACTTATGCTTCATTACTCAGCTTTGTTTTTATTATCTATGTGCATTTGTTGGTCAACTATGTTACACCATTTGACAGTATCTTTAACAAAGGCATTCAGCCTTTGCTTTCTTCAGTTTTTGCAGCCCAGAATGAATAAATACTAGAAATATGATTGTACTGCATCATGAAAGAAGTGTATGCTTTCAGAATAGACTCCAGTGTTATGATTTGAATCGAGTGCTGGGTATTGTTATTGCACTGTTGGGCACTTTTTCACTAGTTTCACGTTTCATAAGAGCTGGTTACATCAAGTCTGTAAGTTCAGCCCATTTAAACTGCATTATGGTAAATGCAGGACAGCATTTTTTTGTGCTAGACCCATTTCAGGAATTGATATTTGCAGTAGCAATTCTCCTACTTCATTACTAATTATCCTTTTCTCTTAAAGCATCATATGTATTGATATGCTATGGTGTACTTTGCTGTGATCCAGCTTCTAAAAAGTTTAGTTTTTTTTGTGTTTCCATCAAGATTCAAAATGATCTTTTTCCCCAAAATACATTTGTCTAATAATATCACCACAATTGTGTACATCCTTATTTTGACATGCCCTGCTGATGTTATTTTGGGATTAAATATGATGGAAATTCTTCAGAGCATACAAGTGCAAATGTGCATATTCTAAAAAAATAGCCACATAGTGGTTTTTAAAGCCAAAGTCATAGTTTCCTATAAGATGTCATTCTCACAGTCAACAAGAGGAAAACAAAAACAGATAAATGCTAACACCCATGACCGTGACCTCACTCCACCTGCCTTCAGGGAAGAATTGAACTCTGCAAAGGGAAGGTCCGGTGCACTTTGCCATCTCATGCACTGACCCCTGTAATCTCTACTCTTGTTTATCAAACCAAAATTTTATTCCCTTACTCTGATAATGTAGCTGTACTAGTTTAAGAATTACGTTTACTGACGCGTCCTCTTGCACATTAAAAAAGGAGATTAGGTTTTTTTTTAAACAGGTCTTGTGCCTGTAGTCAGACAGAGCCACCTCATGACCCCTTTGTGGATTTAACTCTGCTTTTTAATTTACTTTTTTATGATTATAAACAGCCTCACAATCACTACAGCACCCAGAGGGTGTTGGTGGAGAGGCATATGTCTTAACAGACATACATGTTTAATTGATTTTGATGTTACATGAGCCCAGTGCTGCATTTGACGCTGCTGATCAAAACTTACTGATTGAAACATTGGTTGGCTTGCCTGGTATTGTGCTAGATTGGCTCAGATCTTGTTCGGCACACCTGGACCACTTTGTTATTTTTGATAAACCTGAGTGAACAGAGATCACATGTGGGCTTTCTCATCGTTCCATTATTGTGCCACTCTTGCTTAATAGGTACGCGCTTTTCAACAGCAATATACTTTACCAAATCTAATATCTTATGTTTTTATGTCATCACAGTAGCTCAGTCCATCACAGTCACTGAAACAATGTGTCCTGAATATTCCTGAGTGGATGGGTCGGAGTTTTCTAAGATTTAATACAGAAAGGACCATTGTTTTGGTTCCAAAAAGGCAAAGTTAGAGATCATCACTCAACTAGACAAAATGAGGTTAAAGGCCATGGATCATGTAAAATACCTAGTTGTCATCATCAACTCAGAACAAAAATGTTTATCAACACTTAAGGCTTCTTACTAAATCAGCCACAATCATCTTAGAAACATTGCCAAAATAAAGGGTTTCAGGTCAAAACAAAACCCAGAATAAATAGAGAATGTATTTTATTGTCAGTAGGTTGAATTAATCCCGTGGTGTGTTTAATGATCCCTGTAAAAAGTCAATCAGCTCATCCAAACTGCTGCTGTGAGAGTGTGCGAGGAAAATGGATCATATCAGACTAGTCCTGAAACTTTTATCTCCTCACGCTCACACTGCATTGTCTGTGTTTGTAAAAAGCTATATTTTAAAAGCTTGGTGATTGTCTTTAGGTCTTTTGGACATGAATTATTTTGAAAGCTACACAGTAAATTGTCTTAATTGATTAAGAAGCATGTGCGTCCACATGGGAGGACGCTGCACAACTGAAAATGCAGGTATGCAGGGCCCATTGGTGCTGCTGCGATCCTGCCACAGAAACATGCAAAGACCTACTTGAGGAGTTTCAGTCAGGCTTCAGAGCTCATCATAGCACTGAAACAGCTCTGGTGAAGGTCACCAATGATATTCTCATGGCCTCAGATAATGGACTTGTGTCTATACTTGTCCTGTTAGATCTCAGTGCTGCATTTGATACAGTTGATCACAATATTCTCCTACAAAGACATGAGCATACTGTAAGGATTAAGGGGAAAGCATTAGGCTGGTTTAAATCTTATCTATCGGACAGATTCCAGTTTGTTCATGTTAATAATAAAGCTTCCTCAAACTCTAGGGCAGGGGTTAAAGCAAAAATAATCAGTTTGACTGAAATTTTTTTCTAGTCAGCCCATATATTCCCGGGACCGTGGACATCATGCCACATTAGTTACCTCACTTGCTTATTGTGCAGTCAACTTTAACCAAATCTGGTAGTTTTAAAATATGCAATGACCATTCCTGTCTCTGTCCCACCTTTCAGCTTCAGAGCCTTGGCGTCATCCTGGACAGCCTCTCCATCCTCTCCTTCACTTTCCACATCTATAATATCACCTGGTTAACTTTCATATTTGCAGCATCAAGTTCTTTCTTCACACGTTTGCCAAACTGGTCCACAGTCCACTTTACAGTTTCAGCTCCCTTCCCTCCCTGTCCTCCAGAAAACCTCCATAAACTACAAATAGTACAAACCCAGCAGCTTGCATCAGTACGTCATCTACGTCACACCTGAACATTAACTCCTCTGGCTCCCTGTCACATTTAGTATAAATTAATCCTATGAACATACAAGGCCGACCACAACCTTGGACAAAGCAGGACACATAACCAACACTATGATGACGTCATACATTTTAATTTAACACTGATCTCACATTACAATAATCCGTCTCTGCTTTGCCCGTTATTGCCCAGCAATTAATTATTACAACTCCTGAGTTTATAAAAAGGCATCACTTGACTATTTTAAAGTGTAATAAAACTGCTAACTTTTAGCCCTGTGACTGGAAACCTGTCCAGGATGGACCCTGTGTCCCCGCCTCCCGCTCACTGACTGCTAGAGAGTCACCAGCATCTAAATCCTCATCATTTAACGAGTTTCCAGGTGTGCAGCGCTCATCAGGTGGAGCTGCTGCTTATTTATTGACTGATAGCCGCTCTGACTGCAGCTCTGCCTTCTTTCTTCAGAAAAGTGCAGGTGGAATTTATTTTATTTTTTCCAAATCGGACCCAGTCAAATGCAGGACATTGTTTCACATTCCGACCCTTCAAAAAACAAACAAAAAAAACAAAAAACGCGTCATGCTAAATTAGCCTGAGCAAGTGCGTTACTCTTTGAGTTTTAAATAAAACATAACAGCGAATAATGAGGAGATCCCTGGTTGGTCGCCACGTTTATCAGCTAAGTTACTGGAAGCAAGGGAATAAACGCTGACAGGTGACGTGGCCACAGGTGGAAATAACTCATTAATTAACTGCAGGAGCAGCGACAGCAACGCTTACCGAGGGAAGTTGTCGTCAGCTGTTCTATCCGCTGAACTTTATGACCTGCTGGTTCATAAATCCAAAGAAAACCTTTGACTACCACTACTTTCATTCATAGCATCTGTGGGCAGTTTGAGACGCTCCTCCAAAAGTTAATATGATTGAACGCCGATAAACGTGAGACTGGTAGATGTCTGCTTTGCAAAGACCCGCCCTACTCTCATTCTGATTAGTTAATGTCCCGGCTCTGCCAGGTTTCATTGGTTGAGAGCAGTTTCTGTTTAAAATCTTGGAAATAAAAATGCTAGACGGAACTTTTTGTGCTCATTTTCCAAATTACGGAAATCCGTCGCAGCGACGGAGAACTTTAACCCCTGCTCTAGGGTCACCTGTGGAGTACCACAGGGTTCAGTCCTTGGACCAATTCTCTTTAATATATATATGCTTCCAATTGGCAAAATTATCAGACAGCATGGGATTAATTTCCACTGTTATGCTGATGACACTCAACTATATTTATCCATAAATCCTGATGATTCCAATCAATTACTTTGACTGCAGTCATGTCTTGATGACATCAAAAGCTGGATGACTTTAAATTTCCTGCACTTAAGTTCTGACAAGACATAACTTGCAATCTTTGGACCAGAGTTCTCAAAAAATAAACTTCTTAATCAATCACTTAATCTGGATGGCATTAACTTGGCCTCTGGTAATAAAGTAAAAAATCTTGGTGTTATTTTTGACCAAGACATGTCATTTAAATCCCATATTAAACAGGTTTCCAGAGATTCCTTTTTTCACCTCAGGAATATCGCCAAAATTAGAAACATTCTGTCCAGGGGTGATGCTGAAAAACTAGTCCATGCATTTGTTACTTCAAGGCATTTGTTACAAGTCTGCATGTGCAGACAAGTCACCTGAAGTAAACACAGCCACATGGTGGGGGATCAGACATTTACACATCTACAACATGATCTTTATATAGGTTGGTAGGGGACATGCCGCGCAGAGCAGGCTCGCCAGAGAGGAAGAGTCTGATGATGCAACTAACAGCCAAAACAAAGCCAACGTTTGCCTCAGCATGAACGCAACACGTGATGCCGCAATCTCTGTTATTTGTGAGCATGCGGGTTACAGAGAGAGGTGAAGCTACATCATTTAAGAAAAGATGCAGCTCACATGTACACACGGAAAAACAAAAGCGCAGATTTTGAAATTTATCCCCTCTGGGACCCGGTTTCCAAAACGATCGTTTACGGTCTCTAAAATGCCGCATCCATGTGGACGCGTAGCCTAAATGACAAAATACCTTGGATACACCTCACCTCATCTCTGTGTGGACGGTGCCTTAGTGTGCGCAGGACCGCAATTTAACATGCCATGCTTGGTCGGAGGAAGGTCAAAGTAGCTTTTTGTCCTTTCACCATGATAATGTTGTGGGAAAAAGGGCGTGGCAGAGCGACTTGGATCCTGCTTTGATTGCGACTCTCACACTGTTCCTCAAAGTGACATCTTTGGGAGGGACCTTTCGCCATATGCGTCACAGTCTCATCAAGTGTTGCAGTCTGCTCAGATTAATGGGACTGAGAGCTGATTATGCAGAGCTGTACATCATGTCTGTCTGCTGCCTGCTGCTCTTCCTGCCTGTCAATGATCCACCCTGCTAAATTCTCTCCTCCAACAGAATACAAGGGGAGTGGGGGGTACTATTTATTTCAGTTGTGGAATATTTTGTAACTTATTAGTGTTGCTAAAGCAGAGGTAATATAAAGTTTTTACACTATCCTATGTGCCCTTATCATCTGTAAAATCCACCGTGTAGCTTTTATAACTAAATGCAAACATGCTTAAAATCTTAAAGAAAACACTTTGTTACGTCATGATCTGACCTTTAATATTGTCCTACTTCATCACAGGTCTTGAAAGCACAGTTTGTAATTGAACTAATTTGGCCAAAGCCAGCATTATGTACAACTGAGTATTTAGGTAAACAAAATAAAGGGTGTGCTCATTTTGAAACCCTAAATAATACATAAGACCGTATGCAAAGGCTATTCATTAGTTTTACATAAAACCAAATGAAATAAGATTTTTTTTTTCAAAAGCAGACTTATTTGGTTTACTTCCCTTTGATTTCATGCTACCGTGCGATTAGAGAGCTTAGCACAGTGAAACAAAAATGCTATTTGTAACTCTCTAACATTTCAACTCCAAAGGTCTTAACTGTTGAGAAATTACTTATGTCACAGCATCTTTGTAGATCCAACCCATGTGGGGGATGGATTAATCTTCCCCAAAACATTATTTAATGTCTTCCCTTGCTTGAGAGCAGCCAATAGATTATGGCTGTCACCCTGGAAATATGCTGCTGATCTTCCTAGCCTTGGAATTACCAACAAAGCATCACATTTCTGAATATGACATGTCTGGAAATAAAAAAAAAAGTCAATCTGGATATAAAGTGCTTGAGGAGACTCTGAGGGAGGTATTTGGAGCAGGGCATGTAGAGATAAGCTCCCTTTGCACATCACGGCAAATTGCTGCTACTTCCGTAAGCAGTGGCTGCACCTTTGCTTGTGCACTTTAACCAAAAAGTGCAGTAATACTGCATTAGTTTGTGCTTTTACATAGCATATCTGACAACACGTAGGACTACTCTTACAAACGCTTCTGCTTACATTTCAGAGGTGCAACAGCCTCAACTAAAAGCAACCTTTAGGTGTGCCAGCTAGGATCCGCACATGTATTTTCATTTCATCTCTTCTTTATAGATGCAACACAACTGAACAGCTTCCATGTGAGCTTGTCTTTTCAATTACAACTGTTTGCTATTTTAACTATTTTCACCAGAGCTTTTAGATTTGCCATGTTGTCCTATTCAGTGGATTCTGATGGACAATACTTATGGGTGAGGTTTTGTTCTCATGTTGAAGTTTTTTTTTTATTAAGGGCAAATTATTTTTGGCTTTTCTATCACTTAGTCTGCAGCATGTTGCTTGATATTTAATGTGTTATAGAAACTAAAATCGAGCTAAGTATGGTTAGGTAGGTGTACAGTGTGTCGCCTCCCATTTTCAGTACATTAGCCTGTCTTTTTCAGATTGGTATCAAAATTAAATGGTAAACTCCTGACATCAAGAATCACTTCTCCAAACAAAAATGTGATTCACACAAGTACATTTTGAATTTCATATCTGAGGGTAAAGACAAAAAGTATGAAGGCAGGCTGTACATCAGTTGGACATGATCATAATCAAGAAGCTCCAACCGGTTTTCTTTTTGTAACCTTTCATACAGCTATTGTCATCTATGTACAGGGGGTTGAAAAAGTATTAATAAACAATTAAAAATGTTGATATATTCAACTGAGATGTTTTGTGTTAGACCAATATAAGGTAGCATGTACCAGAGCCATGGAGAGAAAGAGTCGCGACACTCCCATTGGACTCCGTTGTACGCTTTTTGCCGCCTACTTCCGGGGTATGCAGCCTCGCGTAGTTCCAAAAAGCCGTTTTATGGCGTTGGACATCATTCACTTCCATTGCTGACTGTTGAGTAACTTCTGAGGTAAGTTGATTAAATAGCTACCTGTTTTGAATTGTCAACTGTCTATATTGTATCATAGGCCATTTTTGATTCATATACTGATCTTTTGTTGTATGTACACAGCGTAATTATATATTTTTTTTTTATCTTGGTAGACGACCGATTGCCTGCTAGTTTGTTAGCTTGACTTGCCTTCTGTGAAGGTAACTTTATATCCAGGGGTAAATTGATTAAATAGCTACCTATTTTGAACTGTCAACTGTCTATATTTTATCAGAGGTCCTTTATGATGCATATACTGATCTTTATTTGTGTGTACACAGCGTAATTATATATATGTTTTATCTTGGTAGACCACCGATTGCCTGCTAGTTTGTTAGCTTGACTTCGCCCTCTGTAAAGGTAGCACTAACGTTATATCCAGGCGTAAATTGATTAAATAGCTACCTCTTTTGAATTGTCAACTCTGTATATTATATAAATAGGCCCTTTATGGTGCATATGCTTATATTTATTTGTATGTGCACAGTGCAACTGGCTTGAATGAACATATTTGTGCCCCTGTCTCAACAGATCTTGCTGGACCACCAGTATCATTGTTAATATTCATTGTTCCCATTTTTTTTGTTCCACACTGTTCATTTTTATCTTATGCCAGGTACCTTTATTATTAATGTTGTCCTTCCTTTCAACCCTGATGCACTCTGAAGCCTGATGTATGTGGAGGATTTTTTTTAAAATGTATTAATCACTTATAATATTCCTCCCTGTTCCTTCACTTCGTTCTTGTTTTTCCAGTTAGATACACACACACACACACACACACACACACACACACACACACACACACACACACACACACACACACACACACACACACACACACACACACACACACACACACACACACATCTTGTTGTCTCACTCAGTATTTTTTATTAAACAATATTTGATTCATTCATCCAAGCTTAATGAGTTGTTATTCTTTAATATATTTGATTCTTTGTACATGGCTTAGTATTAAAATTATCATTGTTGTGTGGCCAACTCCTGCCTCATCAGAAAAAGTGGGTGTAAATGCTGAATGGACTGTTCTTTCTCAAAAAAGCAACAACGGAGTCCAATGGGAGTGTTGCCTGTCACTGTTCTCTATCACTCTCTCTGCAGCTAACCTTACTCTTACTCTGTGCATTAACCCAGAGACGTAGAGAAAAATCTTAATAGCTCTGCACTTACCTATAGACCCAAACATATAAGCATAATGCTTTTGATAATATGTGAATGGCTTAATCTTAAAATTATATTCTTAGTCTTAACATGATCATGTTTCACGTTGTGGTCTGGGGGTACCACTTATCAGAAGTGAGCTAGCTGCTAGGCGAATGCTGAATGGACCACGGCAGACCTAACGCTACCACGAAGGTAAGCTAATGGCTGAATCGGAATTTATAAGCAAAATCACGGTAATCAATAATACAGCCCAGTCGCGATAAAATGAAAATCATGAGACATCTGTCATCACATGAATGATATGGAAAAGAAAACTTAAGTTAGAGCCGTTCTAGCCTGTACTCCTGTCCATACGAACATGAACATAAGCTTTTCCCCCCAAAAATGTAAAACGTAATATACAGCTTTTCGTTGTCACCCTGCCTCTCAGAATGAAAAACTGACATTAACAAATATGTAATCATACAATAACAGCTAAAAAAGTAGTAGGGTGTATGTTTATATATATATATTTACTGTTAAATAACGCAATCGCTGCTGTCTGTCCCATAGAAGAACATGAAAGCCAGCGTATGTTTTGGAACTATAGCGGTTTACACGAACCACGTGACTGCCCTGGCGGAGACATCAAAGAGTGTCGTGACTCTTTCTCTCCATGGCTCTGGCACGTACAGTATAAGAAAACAAAAACATCATACACAATTTTTAAACACTTTTACAATAAAATTTGAAAAGTGCGGTGTGTCTATGTATAGTCCACCCCTTTTATTCCTTTATTTCTAAAAATTAAATCCAGTACAACCAATTACTTTCAGAACACGCCTAATAAGCAGATCTACAGCTCAGGTGAAAGAATCTGTTGCCAGGGCAACTATTACTCATGCACTTACTTAGTCTATAGGAGTTTTGAAAGAAAGGCAAAGCAAATTTATTTGTATAGCACCATTCAGGCACAGGGTAATTCACAGTGCTTTATAGGTAGAACAAAGGAAAGAAAAAAAAAAACATCTGATAAATCAAAAAGAGAAACCATGAAAGCATGGAAACATTAGATGTAATCACATCAAAGGAAGAAACATGAAAATGTCAAAACTTAAGCAAATAAAAAAATCTAAACATTATAGAAAAGATAAAGCAGTCTTTGACCTTTATGGATTGGCTGCAGTAAACCACGAGAGAGCTAAAAGAGATCCCCTCTGAAGGTTGCAGCAAGACATTCATGTTTCACAACAAACATATGGAAGAGAGCGCTTTGGTCAGATGATACTTTTTTGTCCAGCTTACATTTAAAATGCTTTGCAAAGGAAAAGCAAAATTTAGAACATGCCATGGCTACAGTGAAAGTGGGGATAGCTTTCTTCAACATGACATGGAAGCTACATGGAGTTTATTGACAAAAGGATGGAGTTAAATACAATGTATTTCTGGTGTAATTCCTGTCTGAGCCTGCAAATGAGATGATATTGATGAGAAGGTTTACATTTCAGGGGACAACAAAACCGAAAACACTGCCAAAACTACATAGGAATATGGTTTATACACTGCAAAAGCGGAACTAAAAATAAGTTAGGTAAAATATTCTTAAAATTTGTGTATTTGTCCTTGATTTGAGCAGGTAAATAAGATGACCTGCCAATGGAATAAGATTTTTGCACTTAAAATAGAAAGAACTCATCTCCATCATCTCATTTCAATTGCAGGGTGTCTAATTATCTTATTTTAGGGGTCAAAATACTCATTCCATTGGCAGATATTCTTATTTATCTGCTCAAATCAAGGACAAAAACACTATTTTTAAGAAAATTTTACTTATTTTTAGATCCGTTTTTGCAGTGTATTCACTTCAATTCAGTTTTATCTATATAGCTCCATTTCACAACAAGTCATCTCAAGGCACTTTACAAAGTCAAATTCAGTCAAATCATACAGACAGATTGCTGAAAAAGTTTCCCCTCTAAGGAAACCCAGCAGATTGCTTGTCTTTGACAAGCTATATTCACTCCTCCTGAGAGTAACAGTGGACAGTCATCGATATTGTTGATGGCTTTGCAGCAATCCCTCATGCCGAGCATGCATGCAGCGACAGTGGAGAGGAAATCTCACCTTTAACAGGAAGAAACCTCCAGCAGAACCAGACTCAGTGTGAACGGCCATCTGCCACGACAGACTAGGGGTTTGAGAAGCCAGAGCAGAGACACAAAAAGAGCATGGAAGCACTGTTGCAGGAGTACTTTTTTATGTTAAAGAGGGTACTGGCAGATGATCTGCACCCCAGGATGGCGTCGAAGCTAACCAGAACGCCCGGCCAGACGTACCTACTATGAAGAAAGAAAGACAAAGAGAAAATAAAGTTAAAGTTTAAATAACAACAAATAATGCAAAATTAGACACTTGTAGGAGAACTCAGCAGATTGAGGGAAATAGATCTTGATGTCCTGCAGCAGCCTAAGCCTATAGCAGGGGTCACTAATTAAAAATCAGCGGGGTTTCAGAACAGCGCAGGTTTTTTTTTTTTTTTTTTTTTTACTTTTTCCAAATCGAACCCAGTCAAATGCGACACATTGTTTCACAGTCCGACTCTTGTTCTTCAAGGGTCATGCTAAATTAGCCTGAGCTAGCGCGTTACTCTTCTTTGTGTTTAAATAAAACATAATAGCGAATCACGAGGAGATCCCTGGTTGGTCGCCGCGTTTATCAGCGAGGGAATAAACGCTGACAGACGACTTGGCCACAGGTGGAAATAATTCATTAATTAACTGCCGGAGCAGATTGACGCTTACCGAGGGAAGTTGTTGTCAGCTGCTGAACTTTCTGACCTGCTGGTTCGCATAAATCCATAGAAACCTTTGACCACCGCTACTTTCATTCATACCATCTGTGGCCAGTTTAAAATGCTCTCCCAAAGGTTAAAATGATGAACACCGATAAACCTCAGACTGGCCATGTCCGCTTTGGAAAGACCCGCCCTGCTCTCATTCTGATTGGCTAATGTCCCGGCTCTGCCAGGTTTGATTGGTTGAGAGCAGCTTGTGTTTAAAACCTTGAATAAAAAGTCTAGACGGAACTTTTTGCGCTCAATTTCCAAATGACGGAAATCCGTCGCAGCGACGGAGAACTTTAACCCCTGAGTTAGACACTGTCGTTGGACAACATGCAGTAATATATAAATGTTTTAAATGAGGTTGGGTCCGGATTAGGTAGCAGCTGGGTCCGGATCCGGACCGTGGTCCGCTAATCCGTGACCTCTGGCCTATAGCAACATAACTACAGAGGTAGCTCAGGATAACCTAAGCCACTCTAACTATAAGCTTTATCAAACAGGAAAGTTTTAAGCCTGGTCTTAAACGGGCCATTGCATCCCTTTATAAACTATTTCATGTAGTTGATATTGATGCATATGTAAATTCTCCAAAGAATTTAATTAAAAAAATACCATCACCTTTTTGTAAGGGGTTTTATTGGCAGGTCAGATGTCTCAGTAAAAGGGCTGGGAAAGAATGATATGTGGCTCTATCTAGTTGACTTCACTCTGATCGGACTACAATCATATTTGGGAAACTGGCCAAACATGGCCCCACACACCTTCACCCCCTCCATCCACACCTCTCTTCTCGGCGCAACACTCAGTCACAAATCTTTTATTATGGTATTATTGCTAGTGAAAGTATTTGTGTTGCAGGATGTCGGACAGGTGAGGCCAAGCTGACCAAAGGCTTTAACCTGGCGATGCGATTCATCATCCACACTGTGGGACTGAAGTCCACGGCCCGAGGCAGCAGTGCAGCCTTGCTGCTTCAGGCAGTGCTCACATGTTTATCAGGCAAGACAACATTTAGAAATTAAATAAACTTATGGATACTGACAGAGATGTGGTCACCACGTTTACACAAATTTTTCTCAGAATCAGTTTGTTTGAAAACCCCAACTTTGATCCACTCAAGTTCAGGAAACAGCTTCAGTAAAGTGCAATGAAGATATGAGCGTAGCAAAGTCTTGAACTGGACCACAGTGAAGTTAGTTTTAGGTTGGATAATGGTTATTTGTGCTCAGACTTCTGCAGCGAGCGAGCAGACAGAGAGTGGCGGTCCCAGATCAGCCTCCCTGCATCGGTTCGAACAGGAGGCAGACGCCGCGGAGCTCGAATATCCAACCAAAAACTAACTTCACCGCGGTTCAAATTGGGGTTGTAATTATGTGGTACTTCCCTATAAATTAACTTCAGCCACTCTGATTCTAAGTAGGTGGAAACTGCCATACGTTTCTGAGCGCCCTCGGACATAACAGTTCCCTTTTTTAGTAACCATCCTCTACTTGAGCGGAGCAGTGGTACATGCTAGCACAACTCACATTACATTAGCCGACAGATGTATCAGCTGGGGGAGTGGGAGAGGGGAGGGGGAAGGCTGTTTGCTCGACAGTGTGTTCTAACTGGAAAATATGAATTACGTAGGAAGATAACCTATGTAGAAAGATAGGTATCTGACCGGTTTTGGGCAAAGAAACAAAGCTGACCGCCCATGAGCTGGCCCTCTGGTACCCACTCTTGATATGCACAAGGCCTCATTGGTGTGAGACAGATCATATTATGCCCCCAAAACCACAGAAAATTTGTATTTGTCATCATGACCCCTTTAAAAGTAGATTGCAGATCTCTGATATATGATGGGGAGCTTGATTATTAAGGGCTTTATACGTGAAAAGGAGAATATTACATTTTCTTCTTGACTTAGCAAGAAGCCAATGAAGGGAAGCTAAAATAAGGCGAAATATAATCTATCTTTTTATTAAAATCAGATCTCTTGCTGCAGCATTTTGGATCAGCTGAAGCCTTTGAACTGAATTATGTGGACTTTCTGATAGTAAAGAATTACAGTAGTCAGGTCTTCAGTTCAGCTTTACATGAGAGCATGTTCATTAACTAGAATTTCCTAGATTGTTGCTACTACAGCATTACAGCATTTCTCATCTGTAAGCATACAATACTTAGCTTGTATGAATTCTGAGGAGGTTTACTGTACAAAATAATTTGTTTGACCATTCGGGGGAGCCGTGCACACTTGGCATCACTTGATTTCTACACTAGCCCCAGTCCAACATCACCTAATGCCAGTTTATCCATGTCTACCTGTATAGACCTTTTACAGATTCTGTTTTACCCTCCACCTGAAAAGGTCACGCTCTGTGTATTTTCATTGCTTCCTTTTGTTTGTCACATGAGTTATGATTGTTTTGCAGAGCACAATCAACAATGATTAGCTTTCTTCATTCAAGAGTCAGCCCAAGTATGTATATATTTTTTCCAGCTGAACACGGCCGTCTTACACCAGTTGTCAGTCGAATTTCACCACATCTCCCACTTCGTCGTCATTCGCATCGTTCTTGTCTCCTTTTCACTCAGTCACGTCTCACTCCCACGTGGCTCACTTCCTGCACCAACCACCAGCCACCCCCGCCTTACACCCTGGCGTTCCTTGTGCAGCTTCATCCCCGGGGTGAAAAGCTGAGTCCTATAATTACCCAAGTGTCTGTGAAATGAATCATTGGGTGGCTGATTGAGCTGCATGATGGAAAACATCCCTCGTGAGTTGTTCAACTGAGTGTGCCCAGCCCTCTACCCCATTCAACCCAGTGACCAGGGTTGCTGTGCAGTGTCATTGCTGGGAAAGACAGGGTGTGGTCTGCAACCACAGTGCGTTGTAGCATGGACGTCACAATGTAGAAATACACTCTCACAAATAAAACCAAATTACATTTAGATTGCTACTTTATTAAAATGTGAGGCTGTAAATAAAATCTGAATTGACCAAAGTAGGTGGATGACCCACATAATGAGCTGAGAGTGCTTTTGAATGTGGTTTAATTTGAAACAGCAAAGCCAACGGCAGGTATTTTATGATTTGTTAACAGACTATGTTATAATACAGCTAGTACTTTTTGAGAATTTGAGGGTTTGTATATTTGCATATTTTTATTTGAGGAAAAAAGATGAGAGATAAATTCAAATATATGAGATGTATACGAAAAAACAACATAGAATTTAACAATAGGCTACAGGTTTGCATTGACAGCAAATAGCAGGATTCCTGCTTCATTTTGGAGCATGTACTGTATCAGCATAAATTGTGTGACAGCTTTCTGGGCAAACAGATTAAGGGCAGGATGTTTTGTTTTTACTTTGATGATTTTATTGAGCTCCTTGATATTTTTCAGATTTTATACAAATGTGCTTTTCCATCAAAACTCTGATTAGATTCACTGTTCGGCCTTCCCTCCAATTCATGCTGTTCTCCTTTCACTCAGGCTTCTTCTGCTCTCTTTGTCTGATTTTTCTCTACTCAATACACCTGTGATGAAAAGCTTAAGACCAGGTAAGAAATGACAAGTATTCATATTTCGTACCACTGAATCAGAACAAGGTTGTATGTAAAATTTCAAAATGAAAATAAAGGACAAAGGTGAGTAGGAACATAAAACAAATAGATTGGGGGAATTTTAAACACCATTTGAGCCCACAGGCTGTGGTTGATCAAAAAGTTTAAGATAATAACTCTAAAAACTCCAAATCTGCGGACCATTTTGCAGACATTTCATGTTGCTTTCTGTCAGGCATTCACAATGTCCCTCTGATGGTAAAGGTAATAAAGCTTTCTGGCTTTAAGTTAGCAATAATGATGAGTTGCACTAGCAAGGCGTCTTCCTTCACTACAGATGGTTAGGTGCAGTAAGTCATTTCTGAATTTCCTATAAGATTCTGAAAGTTATTTCACAGAAAATCTGAGGTAGTATACCTAAAATAGCCGAAAAAGGCCTAAATGTGCTGGCTGTGATGAAAGAGGTAGAGCCTAAATCCCAAGAGAATATTTGGAATTTGCAAGGGCTTACCAAACATGACCCACTGAAAGATGGAAGAAAGTGCTGTATCCTGAAGAAAATAAATTTTATCTGGATGGTCCTGATAGCTTCCAACATTACATGCATGGGCCGGAAATCTGTTTTATTATTTTGTACTGAGGCACTAGAGCAGGTTCTATCATGATCTGGTAATTTTTTTTTCTTTAATGGTGTTCCAGATTTTGCAGTAGTATCAATCAGCAACTGGTTAAGAGGAGATGTTGAAGAGGTCATCCCTTCTTCACTTTGGGAGTTTTAAAACAACAAACATTTCCAGACCATGGATGACCTTCATCACATTAACAAGGTTCCCACCATCCATCCTTCCATACCTGCTATACCTGCTCATTCATGCAGGGGAGATGGTGGCTATCTCCAAGGAGAGGTGGGGTGCACGCTGGACAGCTTACCAGTTCTGTAATGATCCTGTACGTGATTAACCTGATAATTCAAACTGACACAGTGTAGAGCTACTTTTAAGGTGATGATGGCAGACGAGCCAGGCAGACAGGATTGAACAGAAGATCAGATGATGCAGGCGGAGACTGACTTGACCAGATAATGCAGGCAGGTGTTGCAGGCAGAACCAGACCCGACCAGGAGATGCAGGCTGCATCTGACTTGACCAGGCTTGACTAGAAGCTGCCAACGTGTTCCCAGCGTGGGCAGTGCGAGACAGGAGACAACCTCTATCAGGCGATGCACACAAGCACTAGTTGAACAAACTAGTGAGGGCAGGGCAAGAACAGGTCCAAAGGATCAACAGGCAGGGCAATGGGAAGACACAGTGGAACACCATATGCATGCAGCGAGACAAGATGAAACGTTCTAGCACGGAGTAGTGGAATGATGCAGGTATAAGTAGATGCAGTGACATGTGAGCTGAGTTGGGGCTGATTATCTGCAGCAACAGGTGGCACCAATAATGATACTGAGTGGAGGATGGGAGGTGACTGAGATAAGTGGATCCTGGAGAGGAAAATGATTGACCCAAAACAGTTCAGAAACATAAACAACAACCCAAATCATGACAAGTCCATCACAGGGCAACAAAGAGACACACAGGACAAACAGAAGACCAATTAACCCAACAGTCATGTTTTTGCCGTATCCGTAGAACCCACTCATGCAGATGGGCAACATACAAACTCCATTCAAAAAGACCTCAAGCCAGAATCTGAATCTTGGTCCTTCTTGCTGCAAGGCATAAGTGCCACCAACTGTGCCACTTCTGGTAAAACTCACATCAGCAATGCATAACAAATACATTTTTATGTAATTGACAACTACAATAGGACTGCTCATTTCTCATTCCTGTTTTGATTCTGTTTTAGGCTTATTTTTCTTTGGTTATTGGCCTTAAACATTTGATCAGCTCATGAACAGCCTGCTTGAGTTTTGGATGCTGTTTCCAAGACATAGCCTGCTAATCTTTGGAATGATGTGAGGAGAGACCAGGAGGAAAAGAAGGAGGGTTTCTCATTGAGAAAAAAAAGTTGTGGTTGGGGCTTACAGTTCAAACTAAACTGGTCTCCTTAGATTCTATATGTGTCCACTCGTCCTCCAGACCCTGGGACCTTGATTCTGAAAAAAATGCTAAAATTACTTTTATCTGAAAAGATAACTTTGGGCTATGGAGCAGAAGTCTCATGTATTTGAATCTCTCACAAAACTCTCGATTGACCTTATACTTCATAATCCTCTAGGCTCTAGCTATACCCCTTCCTTGTGCACCGTTTTTCTATCACATCTTTTCCTTTTACTTAACTTTCCATTAATATGCTTAGGTAGTGTCGGTGGACAGCCAGCTTATTTAGCAATAACCTTTTTTGGCTTACCATTTTTACAGACATTTTGTTGGTATAATACCACCATTTTGTTTTACTGATGTATGACAATTAGAAAAAGAATGCTGGGTACACTCAATGAAACTGCTGTAAACTCTTATTTTCATTGTTGTTTTTTCCTTCCTACCTCCCTTTCCTTTATTACAAAGAAAAACCCCCACCTTGAGTCTCATTAGCACCACTAGCCACTGGGGGCTGTAGAAAAGAAAAGGAGCGAACCCTACGCCTTCAGCGGGCTCTGCCTCATGCAGTGTAATGTGCACACATGTGCACTTAGCGATGCTAGGTTTGCGTGACAAACACATTGATGAGGTTTGTTGGAACACGTCTGACTGCTAAATAATAACAAGGCACCGCATGAAAGGTAAATACACTGAATTGATGTGGAAATACCGACTTATTCCTTTATTAACTTTTGTGATTTTTTTTCATTTCCTTTAGATGAAAGTACATGAAAGAAGTATAGCAGTTGGAGGGAAAAGGTAAAAAGCGGAAAATAAATAAGGTGAGAAGATGGACATAGTTTAAAATTGTTATACTTCTTTAGTTTCTTTTTATCGACATTCACTGAACAGATCTACAAAAAATAGGAGAGAATGCACTTAGCTTCAAATTATGATATCAAGACACGGTATCTTTTGTTTCTTCAGATTATAATTTTCCTGTAATTCTTCAAGTCTAAATTTAAAGGAGTCATGCTATTTTACATATACTATCCTTCTGAAAATTACTTTAAATTCATGTTTAGTCAATTTAGGAGAAAAACGTTTTAAATGGAGTCCATTCTGACCTTTTTTCATACCCCTTTTTATTTCTCGGGAGGTTACGTGCGAGAATTTGACTTGCGTGTGTGCACGTTCATGTGCCATGGTTTGTTTGCCATCGCTTCCATGAGTCTGTCTCTCTCTCTCTCTCTCACACACACACACACAGAGACACTGCAGCTGCTCATAATAAAAGCTCCACGCTTGTAGTTAAAGCAAAGCGAACAGAGAAGAGAGAACCCCGGTAAAAAGTTCCACAAGGAACAACATTTAATGAGTGCCTGTTGGAATCACCCCATGGCATACAAATTTATGCCACCTTAAAGGTAGAGTGGATGATTTTTCCGCAAATGTAGGTAGGAAATACACAAGTTACTTTTGAATGACTGCGCATGTCCAAGACCAATCTGCTCTTCCACTCCTTAGGGGGGGTCACGTGAGAGAATCTTATGTGTGCACATCACAATGATTGGCATGTGGGACAACCAATAGATAACATGATTCCCCACCCTGGAACTCGAAACCAAAGAAAGAGTTCCTCCTATACCTTTAAGTTATTGATCCCTCAACGTCTGAAACTTTAGGATGCGTATTTTGATCACTAGCAAAACCAGGCTGTCACAGAGGCATGGGTGTCACAACATATATCCTTCACATGTACTCCACCGCCACAGAATTGATATGTTATTGGAATGTTGGAGCAATGACCCAACGGTAAGATTACTTAATCTAATCAAATGTAAATGGCTCGTAAATATGGAAGTCCAATATGCTTTTTATTTTTTCAGTCACTTTTTATTTGTGCACTTGGGGCGACTTTGAACTTTAAAGCTTAGATTGTCAGCTTATCTTTTAAAAATGGAAATAAAAAACTAAAACAAGACGGTGACTTCACAGAAAAACCGATGCACCCCGGCCTTTTGGGAGGTGACATTCTGTGAATTCTACACCAATGATTCACATATACGTAACTATATAAACAGGGTCACACAGTGATGTTCAGTTATGCCAGGTGACTTATCAGCAAATGTTTCGTTGTGATAATGTATAAGACTCTGCAGTGGCTGCTCTCACCACTTTCCAAGATGAACAGAGCTGATCTATCTGAAGATGCCCGATGATTTCTCCTGAGAGACCAGTGACATGACTGTTTACGTGATTGACTGCGTTAAGTTTCTGGGGACCTCATCACCTTCAGATGTAATAACACCTTGGAGTCAGTGTCTCACCCATGGATATGCCAACAAGAGAGCAAAAAATTGTTTCCTAACAGAGTGAGCTGGGACCTGGACAAGATGGGGGCACTCTTCAAAATCTTAAGAGCATCAGCTTGCACCATGAAAGAATCACATTCTGTGATGTGGATGTTTTTAATGCATCAAGGCAGATGATTAAAGATGAGAAAATACATCCTTTTAAATTGATTTTCTCGCAGATAAAAAAAAGTACTGGGGACACAAAATATCTGATTACAAAACGACTAAAGTCTATCTATCTCTATGAAGCTATTTCCTGTAAGAAAGTGTGATATTGTCAAAAATATACCTGTGCAAATGCTCAGTTATCTGGGTCATTGCAAAAGCAAACAGGCTTAAGACGGAGGAAACCGGACTTTCGCTCAGTTTTTCTGAACTTGGAAATGATTCAATTCAATTCAATTTTATTTATATAGCGCCAATTCATGAAACATGTCATCTCAAGGCACTTTACAAAGTTAAGTTCAATCATATTATACAGATTGGGTCAGATTATACAGATTGGTCAAAAATGTTCCTATATAAGAAAACCAGTTGATTGCATCAAAGTCCCGACAAGCAGCATTCACTCCTGGAGAAGCGTAGAGCTACAGGGAGAGTTGTCTGCATTGTACATGGCTTTGCTGCAATCCCTCATACTGAGCAAGCATGAAGCGACAGTGGAGAGAAAAAACACCCGTTAGCGGGAAGGAAAAACCTCTAGCAGAACCGGGCTCAGTATGAACGGTCATCTGCTTCGACCGACTGGGGGTTACAGAAGACAGAGCAGAGACACAACAAGACAGACAAAAAGCACAGAAGCACACATTGATCTAGTAATCTGTTCTACATTAGATGGTAATAGTCGGTGGTCTGTCCTCCCTGGATGATTTCACAGTCAACAGAACGTCAGACCAGGTGTACCTACTATGAAGAAAAAAGAGAGAGAACAAAAAGTTAAAAGCTGAAATGACAACAGTCATTTCAATGTAATGCAATGCAAATCTGGAGAACAGTAGACTGGAGAACAGTAGAAATCAGTAGAGTGAGAATGATCTAAAATAAGAAATACTTTCTTTATCATGTTTATGTCATGTTATTATCTCTTGATAAAAGACATTTTTTTTTTTAGTTTTCCAGGTTGCATGATGTGCACTTGGTCAGCACCTGCTAAATTAAACCCCATTCCAGCTTTGCTTTTGTAAGGTCAGCAGCACAGCAGGTCGCACTTTTGCTTTTTCTTCTACTTCGTCAAAATCACCACCTGGTTTCTGCAGATGGTATTTCTATCATGAATAGAATTTGTTTCTCTTTGCCCACATTTAGACAAGACTTTATGCATACATTTATATTTATGAAGATTTATGCATAATGTCTAATTTAAACTGGGTCAGACTACACCAGTGCAAAGCAATGGTATTTTTCTTGGTGAGGCTTGTTTTTTAGAAGCAAACGTTCATTGGTGTGTGCGGATGCGTAAACTTTGATTTGAAAAATAAAATATTTTTATGATAAATTTTAGCTTAATGAATTTGATGCACTGTTTATTTTCTGTGTTTTTCCACCGGACATTGTAATTTTTTTTTGTGCTCCATTTAATCATCAAAAACCGTGTACTTTCATCTCTTATATAGCTGCTGGATGGACTCCAGTCTCATAGTGACCTTGAACTGAATGTAGTTAAAATATAAAATTGATGAAGGTGATTTAAAAAAAAATAGTATTCATTGTTTATTTGCCTTTTAGATAACCGCAGCAGAATATATATATTTTTTTCTGTGGATAAATTTGGTTTTGAATGTGGCATCATGTACTTCAAATATAGAAATCCTTTGACTCATAGTGAGTTTTTCATGCCTATTGCATCAAGCGAAACTTATTTAAAGGCACTTTGAAGATGCAAGTCTGCAATATGACTGTTTACTTGAGTCATATTTGTGCTCAGCAGTTAAGCCAAAACTCAGCACTTCAAGCCTTGGTTTTCTCTCTCAAAGCTCTTTGTGCCTGGTGGTTTGATGCTGACTCTGTGCTCACAGAGACGAAGAGAGATGGAGGGACAAACAGTGTGTGACAACAGCTCTTCTCCCTGACTGGCATTAGACATGGGAGTTTATACGGTGGAGAGGATGAGTGCTATTGCAAAGTCAATAGGACAAGAGGGGGAACGGGCTGCATGGGCATGATTGTTTAATTAGAGTTTACTTCATGCAGTGCCAAATGAAGTGGAAACAAACAAAAAAAAGGGAAAAAAGAGGATTGACAAAACAGATTTTTTTTCTTGGCTGGAAGTCATTGCTACAGAGTGTGATGGGCTCGGGAGATTCTGGTAAGTTGCTGATAGTGTTGTCAATAGAAGGGCTCTGTTTTAGGTCAAACCCAAGGTTGCCTATACAAACAATTAAAATTGGAGTACACAGTTTCATTATATATTCACTCATGCTATGTGACATTGAACATTTCCACTACTGTGCTTTTCCTTTGCTTTTAAAAACTTCCGAATTGTGACTCAACTTTCACTTCCTTAATAGCAATTTTGGCTTATTTCACTTCTTTCCAAGAATTCCTGAACTATAAATGTCATGGTTGTTGTTGTTTTTTTGACCTACATGTGGAAACAAACAATATTTTAACAACAGCCCCTGAATTTGGACACACCCTATTTAAGGCAGTGGTCTCAAACTCAGATCCTCTAGGGTGGGTGTCCTGTAACTTTTAGATGTGTCACTTGCCCTACACACCTGTATCAAATGACTAAACCATAGGATGCAGTCAAGCTGTGTAGAGCTCTGCTATTTGAGTCAGGTGCGTTGAAGGCGAGAAGCATCTAAAAGGTGCAGGACATCTGCCCTCCAGGACTGAAGTTTGAGACTTAAGGTAAGCAGTTTGTTGTTGGTCTTTGCTTGGCGTTGTGATATTTGTGACAAAGCTTTCAGAGAGGACACAAGGTGAGACTCCAACAAGTTCCTAGGAGAACGAGGAGACACTAATGTAAGGAACTTAAAGGCAAGAAATTTAGATTTAGAACTGAGCATTATTACTCTCCAGACTTTTTATGCAGGTGAGTTGATAAGTTAATGGTTTGTAGGTCTGGTGCCTGAAAACCTGCAAAGAGAGACTGCACTCATGTAGCCTAGAACATCGCAGATCTGAGGTGGAAGAAAAATAAAATCATAGAACCACAATATCCCTGAACCATTACAATTTTTTTTTTTTAAGCTTGTTTAAATCTTCAGCCACTAATATGTGTATTTGTTGCCTTAAGGAGATGTTAAATTTAAAATGATAGATTACGTTGCATAGTCCTACTGAACATGTGTCTGTCATGATTTAAAATAAACAGCATAAATGAAATCTTTTGAAAGGAATTCCACTAAAGTTGACTTGCACATCAACTCAAATGGACTGCCACATTTAGTCTACTTTCAGATGTTTCCAAGAACATCTGAAAGTTTTCCTTTGGAATGTTCTTAAACTTCATGCAGATTTTGTAATCGTGGGTAAAAGGGAGCAATGAAAGCAAAGGTTTTGGTTAAATAAAGGGAAGGCAAGTTTATCTGTATGGCACATTTCAGTAACATGATAATTCTAAGTGCTTTACAGGATGGAAACAAAAAAGAGGAAAAGGGTACATTGCAGTGGCATAAAAAAGGCAAATAAAGAAAACGTGAGCTATTGACTAAAGGTAATGTTTCAGTGAATGGTTTAATTAGAACAAAGGAAGCTCTAAACAAATAGGTCTTTAACCTTGATTTAAAAGAACTCAGGGCTTCAGCATTTTTACAGTGTTCTGGAAATTAGTTCCAGATTAATGGACAATAAACATTGAATGCTGCATCTCCATGTTTGGTTCTGGGGTTGCAGAGTAAATTTGAACCTGAAGACCCGAGTGGTCTGGATGGTTGATATGGTGAGACAAAATGTTGTTTGTATTTTGCTGATTGGCCATTCAGTGATTTATAAATGCAATTGTTTTTAAGTCTATAATTTGAGATGCAAGAATCCAGTGAAAGGAGCTTGGAACTTGGGTGATGTGCGTTACTGTTTTAGTTTTGGTGAGGACATGTGCAGCAGTGTTTCTGGAGCAGCTGCAGCTGTCTGATTGACCTTTTTGGCAAACCTGTTAAGACACCGTTGGAGTAATCAGTTCAACTAAAGATAAATTAATGGGTGAGTTTTTCCAAGATCCTGCTGGGACATTAGTCCTTTAGTCCTAGAAATGTTCTTCAGGTGATAGGAGGCTGGCTTGTTGGTCGTCTTAATGTGAGTTTGAAGATTCAGGCCTGAGTCCATCACTACACCCAGACTTTGGGCCTCATCCATGGTTCCTAGCTGTAATAAATGAAGTTATGTGCTGACTTTTGCTTGCTTTTCCTTTGGTTAAAAAATAATTACTTCAGTTTTTGCTTTTATTCAATTAAGTAAATTGCGGTACATCAACACACATTTGTTCTATGCATCTACCCAAGGCTTGAATGGGTTCGTAGTCACCTGGGTCCATTGAAATGTGTAGCTGTGTGTTATCGTGCAGTTATGATAATTTAGCTTGTTGTTTGTTACAATCTGAGCCAGGGGAGCTTGTAGATATATAGGTAGAGATGCTCTGATCCAATTTCTTTTATTTTTTTCCCTCTTTGATCCAGATAAAACGCTCTGAAAGGCAGCTGCAGCCCACAAAATAAATTGCCAAAATCGTAATTAAACAAGCCTTTCTGCCAACACTGGGTATAAAATAATTTGCTAGCAGAACCCACATTACACTGTCTGTGAAAGACTGAGAAAATGAAGATTTATTTTAGTAGTAAAATAAGTCAAGAAGATATTGCAATTACTAGAATTAGCGTAGTTAATATGGAGTGTTAAGGGGGGACACTATTAAATAAATGTATCATAAAATAAATAGATGTAAATATACCATGAATTAATGAAATGTAGACTGAAATATACAAATGCACCATTAAATGAACCATGAAATAAATGTGACATGAAATAATGAAATGGAAAATTAAATAAATGTACGTTTCTGTATTTATTTATTTCATGGTGTCGTGCAGAAGACTCATCATGAAATCGTTTAAACTGTCACCTTCACCCATCAAACTCAGTGGGCTGGATTAGGGAGACCCTGACGCCTGCTTGACTGCTTCACACTGAGCAAGACAAGACAACTTCTTCTTGGGTGAATATTGACTCCGAAGTCAATATTTTGATGTAAAGAGCAGAAATAACTTCAATAACGTGTTGCAATTTGTTTACCACACACTCGTTGAGCAACTCGAACCTCTATATATGTGGAGCTAAAACAGTGACAACTTGCAGACGTTTTCAGTGTCACTGTAGAGTTCCTTCAGCTGCGCTGTCACTACAAGAAGGCACTGTTTTGCGTCACATCTGTAGCTATCCGATTGGTTCTAGCCTGATGACATTGACCCTGTGAGTCCCGCCTTTGAAATCGGGCTTTACCAGCTCCTTTCCTGATACGCAGTGTACGTTAGATGGCTGGCCAGGCTACTGCGTGACACCGTGAAATAATTAAATATATATTGAAATTTAATTATTTAATGTCATAATTTAAAAAGGCTTATTTAATGACATTTAAATATTTAATGACATTTCATAATGGTATACTTAATTGTTTAATGATTTATGTATTAAAGAAATTGTACTTTTAGTGATTCAATGGAACATTTAAAGGGACATTTGTTTATTTCATTTTGCACTTCATTTTATTTTTCATTTTACATTTCATTTTTTTTTCATGGCATACTTAATGGAACATTTAATGCTGCATTAATTTATTTCATGGTACATTTATTTATTTCATGGTTTATTTATTTAATATTGTCCCCATTAGCCCTCCATAAATTAGCCTGTAACAGCAGCCTCACAAGTTATCAAAAGTTTCTCACAAGTTATTTTTCCCCAAATGATCGGGTGAAATCCAATCCAAGAAAGACATTTGTATCCAGTCTAAAACGAAGACTGGATCAGATTGGCTCCACATTAGAAAGAATAATCTTGGGATCAGAAGAAATGTATGAACCTTAAATTAGAAGTAAATAAAAAGATTAAATATCTTTCATCATAGCTCTTCTTTTTCTTCTTCCTCAGGCAGAAACAATAGGCGCCAGAGCACGCTTGCCATGCCAAACAGTCTACAACAAGACTGAGGATGAGTCAATTAATCCTGATCTAAAATGATCTGGTTTATTGTACAGCATGTTTTGTGGCTGACTTGCAACAGATTTTAAAGTATGAATATAAAGGGTTAGGGAGAGTTTAGTGCTTAAGATTTCAATGTAAAAAAACAAAACGGTGACTAATCCCTCACAATGTCTTGCAATATGTACATACACTTGCTCACCAAGATTACTAAACAGAGAGATTCCTAATGGTATTGAAGGATTGACAGCGCTGTTGTCGTTGACATCTGTTTGCTGTTTCTCTGGGCAAACCAGTGCATTTGTATACAGCCGCTTCCTGACAGCTGTAGTGGCTCACTAGCAGCCTGAGAGAGATTATGACTGTGCAGTTGATATACCTGACTACTGTCACAGCTGCCACCTCCACCCACACGCATTTCAACACAATTTCAGTCAGCCGCCACTAGCAGAAGATGAATGATTGGGCTCTCAAAATATTGAAGTCCTTATGGTGTCCTTTACATTCCTTGGCTTTCTCATGCGCGGTATTTTAACATCCTGGGAATTCAGAGACGTTGTTTTTGTTCTTCACCAGACAAGACGTTGAGCGAAAACATGGCAACGTCTGCTGTCATTTTAATTTCACCTTTTGCTTCTGTTGACTGTTTTACACAATATCTGTGTGCAAGGAGCAGCACATATATTACATTTTTCATATGGATTCCACTTTGAAACAAATAAACAATATTGTTTCGTTTTTTTTTTTTTTTTTTTGTTTGTTTTTTTTCTTCCTCCCCATGTCTAATATGTTTCTTCTTGAATATAAGTGCTTATGAGATCCGATAACATCTGTGATATGGCACGCAAAGTGTAATATCTCTGCTGCAGCCATCGCTTGACTGGCCAGGCTCTGAGATTGGGACAAAATGCCTGCAAGGATAAGCCTCACCAGGCAGTTTGTGTGTGACAGCGTGAGAGAATTGGTACAGATTTATTGAATTTTCAATGGGAGAGGGGGAAAATGAAACTAATAAACACTATGGGGTATTTTCTTATGAGTCTCTATTTATGACTTTTTGCCTCTTCAATAAGAACCGGGAGCTTTGGATTTGTATTTTTCTTGAGGCTATGTTGTAATTATGAACCCCCATCGCTTTGCTAAGAAGGGCCTGAGAGAGAGCCAGTTACACTGCATCCCAAAATGACTCTGAGAGTGCTTTTATTCTTCTGTCATGCTGACAAAGCTATATTTAGTCCTTGCTTTCATTTTCCTTTCTTCTGTGCTGTGTGATTTACATATGCTGTGCTTCAGAAGGAAGATACTGACACAGAGCCAATGAACTCAAACTCCTTTGTACTTGTATTGTTCAAAAGAGAGTGCATTTGGGAGTCATTTGAGTGTGAACAGAAGGTAAATATATTTCTTGTTTGTTTTAGTTTGGAGAATGCTTTCCCATTTATTTTCCATCTTTTTTTTTTTGTTCCTACTAGAACGGGTTAAAAATTGAGCTAATTTTACAACCTGCACAACACAGATTTATCTGCGAGGCAGCATCAAGTGTTGAAACTCTGCAGAATAAACTAACAATGAACACGGAATAATGACAGAAAATGTACAAGTTATTGCCTATTTTTATGTGCATCTGCCTATCATATTGCTTCTGTTACACCTGAATTTCCTCACTAAGGTATTATTCAATTCTATTCTCCAGAAGTATTGCACAGCCTGTAACGGCGGTGCAAATTTGGTGTCTCAGTATCCACAGAAGTGGTCTGTGAGTAAGCTATATCAACCTTTTCAAAAACATGCATGACATTTTTGCTAACTTTAAGTTGCATCACACTATTGCACAAACATTTCTGTCATGCTGATATTAGACAGCAAAAAGTACATTAAATATGCAATTTATTTAAACAATTTATTACTTTTAGTAGTTGTTGGGGTATAGCAATCTTCAAAAACATGTACCTCCCTTGGTGAGTGTGTGAGATGTTAGAAGGCATCACTGAATGCTCCAGTTATTTAATACTTCAGCGCACATTGAATGTGTGTCCTACCCCTGGCTCTCAATGGTTCATGAGATGAGTTGCAGGAACATTTCCAAAGGATGGGCACGGACACAGTCGCATGTGAGCAACTTTTGATAGTTGTCTCCTCTTGGTCTGAATGTTTTTGTCCCACTTTGCTTTTTTGTATCGATTTTTGGCATTGCAGTTAGATTTCCTTTCTTTAAATGTTTCAGTGTTTAAGGAAGACTCTCAAAAAGTGTTCAGAAAGCTTAGCTTTTGTTAAGCAACTGACATTTATAACCAGCAGTAAGGCAAACATGTGAAACTGCACACTGGGCAATCAGAAAATTAGACTATTTCATAATTGGTAGAAGAATGCTAACTTTCAAAACTATAACTGCAATCTGTGTTTTCTGTTTGGTTTCCCCTTACTTCTCTTCATGTTCAGTGGTAGAGATCTAGCCTGTGTTGGGCTTGAACAAGTGCACTGAAGTCAGGCTGAATGTCTGAGGTGGATGTGTGAAGGACAGCAGAGCATCTGTTAAAAATCTGTTACATCACTGAGACTGTTTGATCACAGATGTAGGTAGATCCAAAGAGAGCCCACATCCTCCTAAATATGGTAAGATTTCCTCTTGTCGTGAGAAATAAAACTCTGATGTCCATCTTGATCTCATTGATCTGCAGTCTTATAATCCTCTGTCAGGCATTTTAAATCAGTATCACGGTCAAATATGTATTACCAACATAAATGAGTGAAGGGGAAAAAAAAATCATGTGCTCCTCACTCTGATTTTGAAGTCTTCAAATCTTCTTGAAAACTCATCATGCAGTGCCCCTAACATGGATGAATACTTTTGGAGGTTATTAGCTGACAGTGTTACTTCCTGTAGTGTTGACATGTGAGTGAATGTTGCCCTCTAATTGACTTGAAAGAAACTTCAACTTTCTCATGAAAGCTGTCATCAAGCTGTCTATTTTGAGCGCAAAGAGGCCCTTGCCTTACAGCTTAGTAGTTTGTTAATTAATTAGTGCAGTCACTTCAACAGCAAAGGATATATCTGCCATCCAGTGTGCGTCTGAGATATCCTTCTCTTCACCATACTCCCTTAAGCACCTTGCCCAGGCTGAGCTGATATAGTTCTCAACTATTGAGCCGTTTCACATTCAAGATTTCATTAAGTGTTTGGCCCACATGCAGACACAGACGGCAGCAAGAACAGTTAAGATGTTTATTAAAGGCTCGACAAAGGGGAGAAGCACACGCTGTGTGCAACAGGCGAGGTCTGAACGTCAGAGCTGGACCGACTGTGGGAAGAAAGAGGATATGTTACGGAGGATCGAACCAGAGGGAAACTTTCCAGAAGCGGCGCTGCTTACCGTTTGGAAGGGGAGACCATTCCGGGGGAATGAGTGATGAAAGAACTCTGAGATCGTAACTCTATGGTGGAAGGTTGTGGCTGAGTGACAGGAGGGCTGGCAGAAGTATTGCAGGCGGGGGCCCGAACAGTACCAATGCGGACGGCAGGCAGGAGGAGCAGCTGGAAGAACCGGAGTGTGATTTTGACGAACCAGGTGAATCCAGGGAAGAGGTCTCATGCATGGCTTGGTACCACCAAGGGAGTATGAGGGGAAGTGCCAGAGCAAAACCTGAGCGGCAGGGATTCGGATGTCTGGTCCTCAGAGCACGGAGCCAACACAGGTGAGTAACACGACAAAACTGGATGAGACAGGAGACAGGTTCGTTCAAAAACTGCGTTTCCAAAACTCACGGATACGAGGCACAGGTGACAGGTCAGAGGCCTAGGCATACCACAACTGGGTAACACTCTGGCGTCTTCCAACTGTCTGAGCACTCCTTTTAAGCCAGAGATGAAGGTTCCATGACGAGCCGCAGGTGCGGGCCACGCCCACCTGTTCAACTGCAGCCACCTGTGAAGCAGAGTTAGAGAGCACGAAAACAGAACCCTGATATCGTGTGTGTGTGTGTGTGTGTGCGCGCGCACATGTTTTTTACACACAAAACTAATTTTTCTGTCTTAAATTAATTCTCTATAAAGCAAGCCACTTCAACAGAATAGCAAAGTGTCTGACATTGTCCCCTTTTGATTAAGAAAAGCATAATTGGAAGTAGGATGCAGAGCACAGGGCTCTTCTTAAGTGGTTGCAATGAGGAGAATACATTTATTTGAAATGGAAATAAGTGTGTTAAATAATGATGTTAATCCAATACATTCTCCCCCTTTGTCGTGAGGAAATTATTAAACTTCTATGATTGACACTAACCTCTTTGTCTGGAGACTGAAATGAGCAATGGTTCATATTTTTGTTAGCCTGATATGAAGGCATTAATTCTCCCCTGCAAAGCTGACAGAACAAGCCTCCTAGAGGCAAGTTAATACAAAATTATCACATTTTCACATATAATCAATATTGGTCAGTGACAGTGGTCCCCCATTTTTCACCACGCTAGTTGTCTGGAGAGAATGATATGTGGCTCTTTCCTAGTAAAGGACCCTCTCAACGACTTGGAGATGGAAATGGCATTTTTAACAAGCAGCCTGGGAAGCTATTGATTATAGTGCCATTTCCTCTGCTGCAGCTCCCATGCCCCTAGAGCCATTCTTGCCGTACACGCCTGTTGATTTTCAAAAAGGAAGAGTGAATATCACATATGTTTTATTTTAAATATTTTAGACTTGTTGATGAAGCTGTTTGGTGGCCATATTTACTTTTGTGTGTTTATGAATTTTAATCTTAGTCTGTAATTTATACAGATCTATTTGTTGTGGAAATGTACGAAAGCATTCTTTTTAATTTTACATCGGCTGCATGTTTAAAACCTAGCATCCCATTCTACTTAGATCCCCTTTAAACAATTTTGTTAGATTTATATTGGATTATTTTTTTATTTTGGAGATAAAATCTTTATGTATTAGAAACAAAAACATTTTAGATTGTAATGTTCTTGGAAATTTGTCAATGTTTAAGTACTGTCTAAATTATCCATTGTCATAGGTGTTGGGATTAAATCTCTGATAATCCAGGAGAGTAACATTTGTCTTGCATTTGTTTAAAAATAATTCAATATCACAATTTTTAGGTGGTAAAATTGTATTAATCTTAACCGTTCCTTCAATTTTGGGCAATTTTGTCATTTCACAGTGCTGAACTATTAAGTTCTAGAATGTTGGTATACTGATGCTTTTCACATGAGCTGCTCTGTCTAGACCAGGTTGTTTACCACCCTACATTCTTCACACTGATCACTAATGCTCGTCTCGCAGACGACTGTGATCATGTCATCCCCTTAATTTTAAGGTTTTTCTGCAAGATCCATGATTCAGAAGGAAACCCTAAATGTTAGTGTATTTTAGTACCTGAGTAGGAAAACCTAAAGTTTAATTTAAAAACTCCTAGTAAGACTTGAAGAGACAGGGTTTATAAACACCATATCTGATTGTACTTTGCAAGCGTCACCCAAGAGGCTCGTTGTTTCTCTGGAGGAGCTGGAGATGGCGATAGCTACCTAGGTGGATAGCTATTACTCATGCACTTGACAAACCTGGCCTTCATGGAAGGGTGCCAAGAAGAAACCGTCGAAAGAAAGTTATACTAAGATCCCTTTTAAGTTTGATGAAAGCCATGTAGGGGACACGGCAAACGTGGAAGTAGGTGTTATGTCAGATGAGAGCAACATTTTATATTTTTGCCTGCATACAAACCATGTATAGCAGAAACCTAACACTGCTGATTAAATCTGAGCATGCCATCCCCATAGTAAAACATGTTGGTAATGGTGACAACATTGTGGTGTGAGAAGACTTTTCACTAGCAGGGACAGCGAAGATGGATTGAGCTTAATAATGAAAGAAAACCCGTAAGAGGCTGAAAAAGACTGCGGTGGAGGTTCTTGTTTCTGCAGGACGGTGACCCTAAACATACAGTAAGAGCTACAATGCAATGGTTTAGCTCAAAGCATATTCATGTGCCGGAATAGCCCAGTCAAAGTGCAGACCTTAATCCAGTCGACAATCTGTGCCAAGATGTGAAATTCTATGTTTGATGTGCTCAGAAGAATTTAGCAAAAAGTCTCCAGATGGTCAAAGATGAAAGGGATATATACCAAAGACTTGCAGTCAGAATTTCTGCAAAAAGTTTCAGCTGTTAATGCCACTGTTCAGATTTTTTTGTTGGCTGTTTTAAAGGTTGGAGGGTTGGGGTCAGTCAGTTTCAGGAAAACAAGGAATTCTCCTTAAGGAGGGCATCTAAACTATCTGCTGCTCTCAAAATAGCTAACAGAAAACCTATTTTTTTCCCCCACAATAACATTTCATCTTGATGGCTGCATATTGGTGAGGTGGTTAGCACTGTGGCCTCACAGCTTGAACCTCACTGTGTCAAGCCTCACTGAGTATATGTTTCACCTTTTTTCATGTGTGCACATTGCATTTCACCCTCGGCGACCACTCCCTCTTCCAAACACAGTCCAAAAGCATGCCTGTAATCCAAACTGCCCTGTTAAGAACACGTGTGCATGGTTGGTTGTTTTTTATGTTGTTCCTGAACCAAATTGGTAGCCTGTCTGCACTGTGCACCGGGTCTCTCTCTTATCGCTATCCGGGATTGACTCCAACCCCCTGGAACTCTAAACAATTAAGTGGATGCGTATAATGAATGGGGGCATACAAAGAAGGTTATCTGTGACATAAAATGTGTAGAAACCATGGTTATTCACTACATATCAAAGATGGTGATGGTGGGCAATGCAGTAAATTGTTTTCTTTCCATAGACCAGCTTTGGAGATTAAAGATGTCTACTTTTGTAAATTTGTTTTCTTCAGACCTAATTTATGTTTTTTTTTTGTTTTTTTTTTGCGGATCTAGTGGCTCACTTTTTCCGAAAGTAGGCTGACAGGAAAGGGGGTAGAAGAGGGGGAGAGACATTCGGCAAAGGACCGCGGGTCGGATTCGAACCCGGGTCGACCGCGTCGAGGACTAAGGCCTCTGTATATGGGTCGCGCTACCCGCTGCACCACATGCGCGCCCCTAATTTATGTCTTTGAACAATTCGAAGATGTACAGATTTGCATTCTTCATGTTTTTCTCTTTTCAGACTAGCAAGAGACATTATTGTATGCTAGCACTTCCTTGAGGATGAACTCATGAACATTGTTTGTCAAGGTGCAAGAGGCGTTCACTTAGAGCTCACAATGTGATCCTTTGTAACCATGGCCAATAATCTTCAGTGCTAACTTCTTATTGATTCACTCTGAATGATTGATTGCTCCTCATGAGCTTTTTCTTCGTTACCCTTTTCCAGCTGTAAACATCAACTTTTTTTTATTATTATTCCTCTGAATTATACACGTGCATAATTCTTTAGGAAATAGAATATGGTGTGCTCTCACCCTTAATTGGGAATGTGCATTATAACTTACCTTTTTATAATTAAATGTCGATTCTATCTGTGAACTTATCTTTTTCCCTCGCAGAGATGCAGTTTTGACCAGGGAGAACAAAATGTGCAATTCTTTCCATTCATGATAACATTTACGAGTATTTGAAGAGTTACAACTTCACTGAATATGCTGCTGCCTCAAAGTTCAGCTTGTATAAGATGGTACGAAATTCTGTCTGCTTTGCTCATAAATCTGTAAATGAATTCAGCCTTTAAGTTGGATTTCAGCATTTTGTAGCTTATTTCCCCAATGACACCTTTGCCTTATTGCTCCCAAGCCCTGTATATCATTTACAACTTTGTGAGCAGATGCAGTCCCGTAACTCAGATACATCTGTACCATAACAACTGTGATTGTCTTTGCAACCTTACAGGTCATAACCCAATGCGGATGCAAAACTAGAAAAGATAGATGTCCTGAGGCGGTACCTGTGAACAGGATCAGGTGCCAGTCAAGGCTGGCAGCACATTAAATTGAACTTGAGGATAAAGGTCAGATTTTCTTTCTTTTTGTTTTGCTTTTATCAGCACCAAATTCCTAAACAGTTTTTGCTTCCTAAGGGGAAGGTCAACCTAAAATCTCTGTTACTGTCACATTTTTGTTGTTTTCCTTTGATGGTAGAGGTTGACAGAATCTAAAATTTAGCTATTTTCTTTCTGTAAAGGAAAGGAAGAAGAGAAAAATATGACATGGACAGTTGTTCTCTTTGGCCACAAGAGTTAGGTTTGAAGGCAAATCTTGAAACTCATTTGAATAATTTTCTGCCTTTTGATATACAACAACATTGACCAACAACATATAAAATTGTCTAGCTTATGTCTGAATTTAAGTTTCATTCGTCATGTGTTATAACATAAAATTCAGTTTTACTCATAATAAAACAAATAACAGTTTAGCTAATAAATAACCAAGGAAAGGGGAAAAACATTCTTGTCTGTCAAGTTTCTCAACATCATTTTATTTGAATTAAGAGCACCTAACACTGCAAAAAACTCACACAACACTCTATTTTCATTGCTCATTAATTGCCTAATTGCTTCCCAACTGTCTTTTTTTTTTCAAACTGTGACTTCCTGACGAAGAGGGCAAAGCTCACAGCTGGTGTCTGAAAACAACCTATTAATCTTTTGTCACAGCGTTGTTATGAACTAGTCTCATTAGCAGTCCATTCAGTTTCCATAACTTAAGCTTTTACTTTTTTTATCATCCATTATATTGACTAAAAACCGGTTTTGTTTATATTAATAAAATAGCAGTGAGAAAACACATTTTCTCACTGCTATAGAGAAAAAAAATGTTTGATCCCTTTGTATTTTCTTCCATATTTTTCTGCTTAAATGGTTCAGGTCATTAAATACATTTAAATATTAGACAGAAATGACACAAGCAAACAGAAAACCAGAGATGTATTTATCTGGCCACTTCAGGCATTATTACTGCCACACCTGTTCTCAATCAAGAACACACAAATGTAGGACCTGGCTGGGAAAAAAAAAAGGGTAGTAGACCACCATTCCTGGGGAAACTCAGGAACAAATGAAAAACGAAGTAAATGAGAGGACAGATCACAAAAGACTCCAGAATGGCATCCAAAAAAGGCCTCACTTGTCTCATTTAAGGTCCAGTGTTTCTGACTCTACTGTAAGAAAAAGACCAGACAAAATTGACAAAATTGGCCTTCGTGTTCCAAGTCGAAATACACTGCTCAATTAAAGAAACATACGGGCTTAACCTTGCCTGCAAGCTTAGTTCTCATGGTATTTGTGCGTTCACAAACAAAGGAGAATCCATCTTTTACCGCTCCTACTTCAACCATTTGTGAATGAATCAAAAATGTTTTGGGCCAATCACATTGCAGTATTATGGTTTAAGTCGGGACATACCAGCTGTGAGCAGCTGAGCTCACAGCCGAACCGTTTTGTCAGAATCCACAAGTTCTGTGAAAGAAGAACTGCAAGAAGTACCTTGACTAGGGTAACTTGTTGTGGTTTCGCATTGATATCGTGATTCTGTGGCATCTCTGCATTTGGGGCCAGTGGGGCCTGGCCCCACCAGATGGCGTTGTAGAGCTCTATGTTCACAAAAGTCAGTGGGAAATGATCGTTCTTTATGGAGTAATATTGTAAACAAGACCCGATTCTCTTACCATTAAAATTCTGTTAGAAACATTTGTGTCTATATGTCTAAGTCTGCCAGAATACTGACAAGCTCAATAGGCTAAATCCTCTTGAGGTGTCTTAATACTGGGCCCGGCCCACCAACGTTTGTTTAAATAACGAACACCTGAAATCGCAGTGCGCATGCCCACCACGCTCTCAGTAGACAGCTGTGGGGCACAAATCCTCTGGCCCCAAGCTCGGATCGTCCAATGAAAATACTTGAATTGCACACTTTACGTTTACGTTCCACCGGATAGTGTGTCACAATCTAAGCAAGGCAAACTTATTCTTATAGCACATTTCAGTACAAGGACAATGCAAAGTGCTTCACATGATTAAAACATTGGAAAATAAATAAAAATAAAAGCAAGTAAAAAACTGTTGGAATAAATTGTAGGAACATTTAAACAAAATAAAACAAATTTGTATACACAATTTTATGTATAAAAATTTAATTACGTTTAGCTTATATAAAATGGGGTTTCTATTGTGTCAGGTTGTATACATCACAAAAAATTAGTTGCTGCTAGTAGGTGTTGATTTTTTGTGCCCCACTTAACTTATGCCGGTGACGCCACTGCCGTGATTGACTAAAACCAACCATAGGTAGGCAGGCACTAGGTGTCGCTTCGTCAAATCAGCTCGGAGAGTTCTGCTGCAGCTCTCTCCTTTCCCCAAAAAGATTTGATGGGAGCAGACCCAGCTTGATAATGTGCAGAACATAAAGCTCTGCACATTACCAAGTTGGCTTGGCAGGTAACATCTCAGTTGTGCCAGAAGACAATAATCTCCAACACTTTTTTTGTGAAAACGTCTGTGGACTTACACCTTCGTAACAGCTCAACTTTTGTGTTGTATGTCCCATTACATCTGATATAAAAGTAACGCAGCATTTCAGAAAATTAACAATGTATGAGCAATAACATATGGCGATGGTATTGTAATGGTCTGGGGCTGTTTTTTGTGCCTCAAGACCTGACAGACTCCATGTGGTAAATGGAACCATGAATTCTGCTGTCTACCAAAACAACCTGAAGGAGAATGTCCGGCCATCTGTTCGTGACCTCAAGCTGAATCGCGCTTGGGTTCTGCAGCAGGACAATGATCCAAAACACACCAGCAAGTACACCTCTGAATGGATAAAGAGAAAATTAAGACTTTGGAGTGGCCTTGTTAAAAGTCCTGGCAAATTATGTTATGGTAATTCCACAACATTGGAATTACCATAACAATATGATTATATATTATACAACAGCATGAACAGTTGATCAAAGTCAACAAAGTATAATGTTGTTTATATTAAATTTTGACATTATCATTTGAATTAGGTAGCTGAAAATGAGCATGGCCAAAATAATGCAATGTTTTTTCAAAATGCTGTTATTCATTGTAATGATCCTATCTGAATTTTAAGTTTTAGTTTTGAGTTATTGTTGAACAGTAGGGGCACTCAATGTGGTCCTGAATCGCTGTAGTCCATCTGATTCAAGTTTTGACATATTGTGCTTTGATGGTATTATGCGCACCTTTGTTGTGACAAGTGGGAATCTGAGCTACTGTTCCCTTTCTGTCATATCAGACCAGTCAACCCATTATCCTCTAACCTCTGACAGTACCAAGCCATTTTATGTCAAATCTGCCGCCACTCACTGGGTGTTTTCTTACATTCCAACCACTTTCTGTAAATCTGAGAAGAAATGGTTGTGCATGAAAATCCTGCTACCTCAGCAGCTTCTGAACTACTCAGACCAGCACTTCTTGCAATAACAACCATGCAATGTTCAAAGTCACCTAAATCAACTTTCTTTGGTTTGAACTTCACAAACTCTTTACCATGTGTAGATGCTTAAACGCATGGAGGTGCTGCCCTGCGATTGGCTGAGTTGCTATTTATGTTAACAAGCCATTAAATAGTTGAACCTAATAAAAGGACCGGTGAGTGTAATTAGTAGAAGGGAAATTATTTCAACGGCTGTCTCCCCATATTGAGATATCCTTTTAAGATTCAAGGCATAACAGGAAATTAAACGGCACTAATTAACACTCACGGCTGTCAAAACACACTGAAGATTTTATCTAGGCTTTAGAAATCCGAATGAGATGTTCTCCTGCACATACATACAAACATGGCCGTTCCTGACCTTGAATGAAAATATCATAGAAACGGGCTGAGATTTATGAAAATCCTCTCATTGGTTATGTAAGTGCACGCAGAATCTATTGCTATGAGTATTGAACTAATGATCGGTGGAGAGAGAGCATTCTCAGATGCCAAGCCGTCCTGCTAATTTGATTTGGAATAAAAAGCAAGACAGGCTCTGCTATATTGGTGCTTGTTAAAAATGCTGTCAGGTATTCTCACTCCTCATATGTCTCTGTTATATAAAAGACTATTTTTTGTTTTACAGTTTCAGGGTTTTAAAGTTACTGATTTAGAGTAGCATGCATAGTTTAAACTATGCTCTTGTTTACAAATAGATCTTGTCCAGACGTGGCTACCACTTGAGCATCACCATGTGAGACGACGATCATTGTGTCCTTGTGTTGTCATTACACGTTGATCATTAAAGCTGCTTAGCGTGGGGGTGAGCCACAGCTGTACCCGTGTGGCTGTTTGTATGGATTCTCCAGCTCTTTCTCCTGTTTGACATAAAAGCTCTGTTGGTGCCAGATGAGCGCTATCTGAAAGCTGGATGTAGGCTGGTCAATCCTCGTGGGTTCACCTGTCAGCTAGTGTTTCTCTTTGCCTTCTAAAGCAACACTGACACTTCCTCTGTCCCTTTCTTCCACTACTCTGCTGTCAGTCTTTCTTAGGTCCTTCACATCCCTTACTGACTCCTATCACCACTACGGGGTTAATGATGCAGCTTCCTGCCTGGGTCATGTCTTTCCAAGAAACCAGTTCCCATAACACTTTTTTTTATTTGCCTTGTTGTAATATTTGCTCCACCTACAACATTCTTATATTCCATGAAGTCAAAGCTTCAAAACTGTACTCTTTCCCCAAAGTGTTTATTAGCAATTGGCACTAGAGTTTAAGCAAGCTAATGAGGGCATGATTTTTTTTCTATAGACTACAAGTACTATTCTATTACCCTGGATTTAGTTTATTTCAGGACCAATGGATAATTTAATCTCAGCCAAGTCTTAAATGTGTCTCTTAAACTAACATAATGCCATAATGATTAATCAGACTACTTTTCCGAGCTTACTTTGATTAATTGGTCCCTTGCAGAGTTTATATGTGACTAAACAACACACAGGCATGTCATTTCTCAACACAGTCTTATGTAGGTATAAAAGTTCAAGCAGAAACAGCATGAGGGTAATTAATGAAGCCACTGCTGTAGAAGAAGCCTCACAGCACCCAAAAAAATTGCCGCTTGAAAAAAAGGGAAATTACTTAGAAACTCTTATGGACTATAATATATCCGAATGTGTTGCATTACCGTGCTGAAAATTCTAGATTCAGGTTTAAAGGTGTATATAGCCATGTTATACGCTTAAAAAAAAGACCAAAAACTGTTTGATCATGATAAAATAAGTTTATATACACCTAACCTCCATCCTGATAATGTTTTAATGGTCCTTTTTTTGTGGATAAATATAGCCCCTGCATAATTGGCAGAAATAAACAGATGTGGCGTCATCTAGCGATAGTATCGCAGAACAATCATAATGCCGGTTTGCTTAATTAATAAATCAAAATTAAATGATGCCGGACCAAGCCTGACCCTCTCAAATGCCTCACAGTAAAGCACCTCGGCGTAATCGAAGACCAACCGTTATTAATTAAATTAAATGATCTAACAGCAAGTTTAACAGCCTCATATCAGAAAATTTACTCACGTCAATCAACTCTGCCGTCACATCTGAGCAATCGGCAGGTTTAGTGTCCACTTCTCTGAACATTAATAATCATACTGTATCCCTAGCAACATTCCAGTGTTTTCCATTTTGGAAACATATTTTTTTTATTTATATATATATATATATTTTTTTTTTTTTTTTCACTAGTTCTTGGATCATTCTTCATTGTTTTGCCTGGAGATGCAAATAAATGAAGTGAATCTACACAAGTCATACCCAATTATTTTAGACAACTTCACTACACAATCCATACATGTTAAACTTTCTTTTTTTAAGGATAATATAGTGGCTGTTCAATTTCGAGATAGAACTATTATTTGCTTCACAAAATCCCAATAAAATACAGAAAAGTTTTGTTATGACATGACAAAACATAGAAACATTCAAGCGGTGTGAATCTTTTCAAAAGCCATTGTAAGTCAATATTCATATTGGTTCAATTACATTGTGCTTTAAAGGTTTAATACTAAAAATTAAAATTCATTGGTATATCAGACATCTCAGGACTTCTTATCTAATTTCCTTAGTTGCATTTTGGTACCCATCATACAGACTGTTCCATCTGTTTTATTACTCTATTTTAAGCTCATGTTCGATTTCCTAGTTAAAACTCAGTGTTAATGCTAATGGTTGGCTGCATCAGTTTAGACACTAAAGGTGATTGCAAGTCCAAAGTGGACTTGTGTCTCACACGAAAACCCATCTCCAGATTGACCAATGCAAGATTTAGTGAGCAAGTGCTGTAAATGTGAAGATACGTCTCCACACCCAGCCATTTGGCTTGGAATTGCAGAGAGGTAAGCACTGAGGTCCTGTCCATTTGGAAGACTGACAGCGTGATCATGGCCCTCTTAATCACATCTGGCTGTCTCATTTTTCAAAGCTAGCACTGTTGTTAAATGTTATGCCCCTGTCCATCAATGCATCAGTGCATTTGCGTTAATAATTTGGCTAACACTTAAGAAAAGCTAATTCAATCAAGAGTTTAAAAAAAATACACACACAGCAGATAAACTATAAAAAAAATCACAAAGGGGAGACTCTTTATGAGGGAAGAAATATTAGAGAGTGCCATATTAACATTTTATTGTTGTATTTTTAAGTTTTTCTAAATTTAGGAAGTTAAAATGAATGTCAAGAAGTAACTGATTTCATTTGGCACTAAATTTGGAGAGGTGCTTGAGAAACAAACATTTCAATTGATATGGAAAAAGAAAAAAGAAAAAAAAAGTTTTAACTCCAAAAACATGTTTTTTTTTTATTTATGTATTTTTGGGAGTAAAATTTGAGCCGTTTATTGTCTCAAATCTTACTCCAAGATCTGAGGCAATAAAATGGTTTAGTTTATTTACTGAACCATTTTTTATTTTTATTTTATTTGAATTAATCTGACTGCTTTGACCTATCAAAACTGAGTATAGATATTAATATTCTGGTTGTCCTGAAGACCATTAGTCAGGTAGTGCTTATAAATAACAGAAAAAAAATCTGTCTTGTTACCTCTGATAGAAACATAAATGGTAATTATCAGAGATTGATTTTACAAATCAATCTACACTAATTACTACAGAACAGTTTGACATGAGGCTTTTAGTTTAAATATTGATTGTAACTCTCCACCTGTGAAATCTAGCTCTTGCTTCTTTCCTCTTATGCACTTTGACATAATGCACTGATATTAAGCTCCTTGTGAAAGGTATACAACAGGTTTTCCTTCCGCAAAGGTTGGCAGCTTCATACAGCAAAGCGAGGTGAAGCCGAGGACAAACAAACCTCACAGATTCTGTGGCAAGAACAGACCTCCGGCCAGATACGACCCAGCGTCATGTTATTTATTGTTAACTGTCATATTTAGGCTTGAATCGTCACAGAAAACCATATTGAGGGATGTGATAAACTGTGGTTGGCTTCATGTCTGATATTGTAAATTAAATTTAAAGGGATTGCTCAGATTTTTGTTCAAGTGAGGTTATATGGAGACATAATCAGCAGGTAATATCTTTCCTGCAGTAGATAGCTTGTGGTAAACATGGTTAGTCATGTTTAAAAAGTGGTAAAATACAGTTTTGTAGATTTTCACACTGCCCTAAAATTTGCATTTTCACAGAAATCTGGTGTTTGAATATATAATTCAAAGGATAGAGAAAAAATAAAACACAATGGAAAACCATCTTTTTCATCTTTGTAGGTTTAACTGACGTTCCACAACCTTCAAGTTGGATGCATAAATGGCAACTAAGTATCACTCTTGTCAACACAGCCTGTGTGCTGGATGAGACGTGTCATCCTGACAAAATTTAAAATGTGTTTTGAGGCCCCCTAGTTGAGTGGTTGCCATTCTTTCTCATCCATAGGCAGATTTATGCCCAGCACTTCTCCCGGGAGCAATGAGCCCAGCCCGGCAGATCCAGTGGCATATTTGTCTGTTGCTCTCTCCCCGTCTTCCTCTTCCTTTGACTTCCTCTGTAAAGAGACCCAGGTGGGAGCATTGTGGAGCGTAACCTTGGATTCCCCTCGGAACATCACCTTTGGTCAGTAGTTTGACCTTATGGTCCCGTCGAATAGAAATTAGGAGCTTGCCCTGCCATACAAGAACAAAGCCAACTCCACAAATAGGCAGATCTACTTAAAATAAAAAAACAGCATTTTAAATTTCTTTTTTTAGTTTGCTGATTTTTATTAATGCCTGTCAAGATTCAAGAAATGTTGTCATTGCATCACATGTTTGGAACATGAAGTGAACGAAATTAGATTATCTGGTCAAAGTATAAGGCGTAGCCTAAGAATAAAATGAGATGCACCAAAATAGAAATATTAAAACAATAATGTGCAATAACGTATATGTATACATTATAAGATGTAGTGCAATAGAAGAGTCTGTGCAGACAGCTGCAATGTGATGTTTATATATGTGTCCCTTAGGGATAACAGGGGCTACAGGGGACTACCAGAATTTAACAGCCTCACAGCTTCTGGGAAGAAGCTTTTCCTCAGTCTGGTGGTCCTGCTCTTAATGCTCCGCAGCCTCCTGCCAGAGGGGAGCGGAACAAATAGTTTGTGTGTGGGGTTCGTGGAGTCCTTCATGATGCAGGAGGCCCTTTTCCTGTATTTAGAAGTGTAGACGTCAGTGGATAGGCTGTGTCCTACAGTTCCCTGTGCTGCCTTCACCACCATATGCAGGGGGTTCTTTTCTGCTGCAGAGCAACTCCTGTGCCACACAGTGATGCAGAAGCACAGGACGCTCTCCACCACACATCTGTAAAAGGATGGTAGGACTGAGCTCCCTAGCCCGGAAAGTCTCAGCCTCCTGAGGAAATGGAGGCGCTGGTGTGACTTTCTCATCTGGAGGGAAGTGTTGCTGATCCAGGTGAGGTCCTCCGTTATGTGAACACCCAGGTACCTGAAGCTGGGGACCACTTCCACCACTGTCCCTCCTATGTGCACAGGAGGAAGGGGGTGTTAGCCCCTTCTGAAGTCCATAATCATCTCCTTGGTCTTCTTCACGTTGATGCAGAGGTTGTCATCTCTGCACCAAGCCTCCAGCTGTTCCACCTCCTGCCTGTAGTCAGACTCATTGTTGTTGAGGATGCGTCCAACCACAGCTGTGTCATCTGCAAACTTCACGATGAGACAGCTCTGGTGATTCGCTGAGCAGTCATGTGTGAACAGGGTGAACAAGAGGGAACTCAGCACACAGCCCTGAGGGGAACCGGTGCTGGGGGAGTTAGGGGAGGAGGAGACATCGTGCATCCTCTCGGACTGCGGCCTGTCTGACAGGAAGTCTAGGATCCAGTTGCAGAGGGTAGAGCTCAGTCCCAGGGTGATGAGTTTATGTACCAGAATCTGTGAGATAATTGTGTTTAAGGCGAAAGTAAAATCCACAAAGAGCAGGCGGACATAGAGGTTGGTGTCCAGGACTGTCTAAGTGTGTATGCTGCTCCTGAGATGACTGAATGTTCCATCTATCCATCCATTTGCCCATATCTATGTATGTCACATATGTGAGCTTCATGTAATATCTAACATTGTAAAACAAAACGAATAGAATCTCACTTTTAGAAATTGCTGGACATTTGTCAGTGTGAAGTTATTTTTCTGCAATAAAATATGATTTAATTTTAGGGCTTTTTAAACATTTTTACCGGGGGTTCCTACAATTCTGGTTGGGTGCTGTATATACACTTGAGCTAAGGGGTTATTAACAATCAGCAGATTTTCCAAATGGCCCTCATATGTCTGACATTTTCTTGCTTATACAAAGTGTTCCTGTTTTAGATAGGACAGCTGAGTTAGAGAGTACAAAAATATATATATCATTATAAAAACTCAATATGAAAACAACCTGTTTCGATAACAATTCATGTCTCTCCTGCTGTTTTTAAATAGTCAAAATTTAAACTGGATGCATGGGGTATCGTTTGGCTGATTCCAGTCATTGAATTGCCTTGATCAAATGGAAGGCAGAGCTGTGAGCTTTGATGGCAGTAAGAATTCACGGCTGGCAGCACCAATAAGGTCTGATGGGGCTCAAGTCTACATGGAAGTATCTGGGGGATGATGCGATTTTTGCTGATGATGCGGCATAATGGATGTGTATAGCTTTCGATCTACCAGCAGTCTCTCCTAGTCGTCTGCCTGTAGTATGGGGAGATCTCATTTTGTAAACACCTTCAGAAAGTTATTCTGAAAGCACAGGGGCTCTTTCCATCCATCTGACTAAATAACATCCCCCAAAGCTTTGTGTTTGTGTGTGTGTGTGTGTGTGTGTGTTTATAATGAGAGCTTCTTTCCTGATCCCAGACCACCTTTGGCATTTGTGCCACAGTTATTTTGCGTTTGATAATAAATAACTGCTCTGGAGTTAGTTTATATTCTTAGTGCAAACAAGCTCCTGGACTGAATACAGCTGATGATCGATTGTGCAGTCACCTGATAGTTTGCAAATGTACAGTATTTAAATGAATGACACTGCAACAGCCTGAAGCAAAACTAAGGTAATGATTTATGTCCAGTGGCTCCTTGGCTTCAATACAGCACATTTCTTACTTCCCCATAATGTTACCTATTGGCAGTTGTTTTTACTTGATGCACCTGTATAGTATACAGGAAGCATAGACAGGACTGTGCGCTGAGTATGTGTGCTATAAAGTTTAAGGGTATATTTATTTATTGTTATCTTGGTAAGGGTTAGAACCAATTTACAGTTAACTCAGGAAAAATGCATAAAATAAAAGCTTCTCGGTAACCCACATTTTTTTCCTTTTGGAGATATGCCAATATACAGTGCTTGGCAAAGGTAATTCTACTCATTTAACTTTTTCACATAATCTGATACAATCACACACAAGTCTTCTTGGGATGTATGTTTATCCACTTTGCATATATGAAAACTTTAAAATGTCCCATTGTTCTGTGCATTTTAATTCAGATCAAGTCAGACTGGATGGGAAGTTTCTTAGAAGAGCACCTTTCAAGTCTGTCCCCAGCAAAATCAACTGGCTGTTGATTGTGCCATTTTAAATGTGGTTTGATTCAACCCACAGCAGCTCTGGCTGTATGTGTAGGTTCATTGTTTGGATGGTGAACCTATATTAATCGCCATCCTTTACGGTACACAACAGGAAGCTCTACACTGGCTTCCCGTTGTGTACCGCGTAAGTTTTACAATTTTGGTACTGACCTTTAGAGCCCTGCATGGACAGGCTCCCTCTTATATCTGTGACTTGATTCAGTCTTACCCTTCTGCTTGCTCTCTGAGATCTTCTGAACAGAACCTCTTAATGGCCCCTCTAACCCATTTTAGGACTAGGGGAGACAGGTCCTTCCAAGCTGTCGCACCCAGACTGTGGAATGCACTACCACTTTACCTGAGCTTGGTAAACTCCGTGGATGATTTTAAAATACAACTAAAAACATTATTTTTCAAGCAAGCATCTTAGACTCACTTACCCAAGGGCTGCTATGACTGTATGTATCTTGTCTATATGTATTTTAGTTTGTGCTGTTTTGTATTTTTTGCCTTGTACTGTAAGGCAGTTGATGACTTCTGTCTGAGAACGGTGCTGCTCCAGAAGAACATCTCCACAGCATGATGCTGTCACCACCATGTTTACCGATGGAGTTGGTGTGTTCAGTATTTTATCCATCCATCCATCCATCCATCCATCCATCCATCCATCCATCCATCCATCCATCCATCCATCCATCCATCCATCCATCCATCCATCCATCCATCCATCCATCCATCCATCCATCCAAGTCCAGTTTTGTTCTAAGCAGACCAGAAGACTTTCTTCCACATGTTTGCTGTGTCACCTTCAAGGCTAAATGCAAAATAAACTTTTTATGGCTTTCTTTGAACAAGGTTTGTTCTTGCCACTTTTCCATGAAGGCCAGATTTGTGAGATGCACATGTAATGTTATTTTCTCTACTGCCTCACTTGGGGTGTGGCTCTCTGCAGTTCCTACCGACATATTATGGGGCCCTTGGCTTCTTCTTTGAATATTGCTGTCCTTGCCAGGTCTTTCAGTTTAGGTGGCCCACCATATCTTGGTGTGTTTGCATTTCTGACACGCTCTTTTTTTCAATTTGGTGAATTATACAGTCTCTCCATGACATGTGTTAAGTTTGAAATCTTGCTTTAAAACCTAACCTTGTTTTACTTTTCAGCAACTTTATCCCTGCCATGTCTGATGTGTTGGTTGCAGATGATCTTATTTTGTTGCTGAATAAACACGCATTTTGCATTTCAGAGGTTTGTCTCGATAAAAGATTATGAAAACCCTCTTTCTTTTTTCTTCCACTAACATTACACACAAAAGAAAAAAGAAAGACTATTTCTGCATGGTATTGTATTGTATTGTACTTTTGTAGAAGAATTTAAATTTGTTATTGTCTGGCGAATGAAACAATAACAAAGCTGCAGCCATGCATTCAATACCAGTAAGTCATTCAGTCTGCCACTGTAAAATAAGATGAAAAGTCAACACAAGGCAATTTGGCAGTTTAATGTTTGAATTCCTCTAATTACATAACACAAGTCTGTATTTGTCTTGAGATCTTGGGATACTTCATCTTTGTTTCCATGTGGGTGAGACATGTTATATATTTTTTTTAAAAGTGGAATAGTATGAGGCAGGAATACTTTGGTGATGTGATTTCTGCTTAATGTAACTTCTGTGTCATATCGTCGTGACCTATAGTGTTTTTCCTTTATACAGCTTAGTCATGATAGAAAATTTAGTTTATTTTCTTGATGTTCTTTTTCAAAAGATGATTGACTAAACTGGTAAATATTAGTTGTAGGCAAATGATGTACAGCGGGGACAGTCATTATTATACTTAATAAAATCGATAAACGTTTTGTATCTACTTATTTGTTGCCATCATGTCACAATTGTGTAGTGTCAGAATATTGTTCTGACCATTGTTGTTATAACCTGTTTCATATTTTAATAAAAATGTGAAGCCATGACTGCAATTATCTATTTATGTTACAGTACCCTTTTTAAAACTTTATCCAATAGTATTTGTTTTATGGCTTATTTGTTCCTTTACTGTTTCCCTCTGCTCTGATTTCTGCTTTCTCAAACAATGAAAAACTCGTAAAAATGTCACTCCAACTGTCTCTGTGTTCCAGCCTCTGGAATAGCATTGCCATATCCAGCAGTTTGCAGAATTTATGTGGTGAACAAATAAATGATTACAAACTAATTTTGCTGCACTGTCAGAAAGCGGAAATGCTGTGCAGACTGCAGCAGAGTGCAGAATGGAGATTTAATAGTGTTCTGAGAGTTGAGAGAGGTGGGGGAGGAAAGTTTTGCTTCGGGATGGTTTTAAACTGTGTATGTGAGAATTAGATGAAGAGTATGTGGTGCTGCTTTGAAGAGCTGCTGACCTTTATCAATAAATGATAAATAATAAAGAATAAATTGCATGTGTCTAAAGTGAGCTGTCTGCTAATGAATTGTTGTAAAACAAATCCTAAAATTATTGATAATTGTCTTTTTTCCTCTTTGAAAAATGCATCAAACTTATTGTTGTAAATGAAATCAATAACTATTAAAATTCTATGCAGTATAAATTATTAAAGTTTTTTGCTTATTGTCCAGAGCTCTTTTGTGCATATAAAATCACAGAAAAAAATAATTTCCAGATTATCATACATAACATCAGAGATACCTTTCTGCATTGCAGTTTATTGACGGAGTACGCTGGTCTCAAATCCAGCTGAAGCAAAAGATCAATGATATTCTTCAGCTTGGAGGCCTGCTTGTTCTGATTGCAGTTTGCTCTTAGTTCTTTGTCTGCCTCACAAACCGAAGAAAGAGGTGTCAGTGTTTTAACGTTTTATTTGTTATTGATCCAGGAAGTTTAAATGTGTGAAACAAGTACACTGCACGTATAAGCTTCTGACACAGAAGCCCACCTGTTGTGTATACTTATTTACTGTGCATCTCACCCAAAACTGTCACACCAAATAAACTGGAATAAGATCACCAACCACTTCTTCAGTTGGACACAAACACTATTGATAGTGTTGCCCACATTGCACATATTTTCTGCTTTTCTTTTTACTATAGCTAGGTCCTGTTGGAGGCCTTTTCAATCTAAAAGGAGGTTTTCCTCTCCAGTTTTACCATGCATCTCTGTAAAAGTGATCGCTGCAAAGTTAACAGCTCAATGTAATTAAATATCCACTGTTGCCCAGGGCTAGCCCAAGGTCTTATGGGGCCTGAAGCAGAAGTTGATTTGGGGGCACCTGTTCCGAACATCACCACCACTAACCACTGGGGTTAGATCTGGGAGAAAGGGCAGAGATTAATTGACTGAGCTTAAAAGCAGTCCTAGATAATTGGTTATTTTTTGCTGAGATGTATTTTTAAAAAAAACAAAGCTCAAACTTACCAATTAATTTAGGCAATTTAAAATCAGTTAATTTATCTACACTGAAACAATTAAACCAGATTTTTTTATTATGCTCATTCTGCATAAACAAATATAAACATTTCAGGTCTGTAGTGTGTTAAAATTCAGGCATCTATTCGAGGCCCCTGATGGTTTGGGGGCCCTATGCAGCAACTTAGTTCACTTGTGCCTTGGGTCAGCTCTACTGTTGCCACATACTTGTTCAGAAAGAGGGATTTAAGCAAAGACAGTGACCTAATGCAGTCAGCTGGAATTCCTTAGGACAATTTTGAGTAATTGCCATATTAAACTAAACTTGATTGCATTGATTATGCAGCCAGGTGGTAAACTTAAAATATTCTCTACCTTGGTGAGGGAAATGTCCTTGTGAAGTATAAAAAGACTTAAGTTATTCATTTATTTTTTTTTATCTTACAGCCGCAATGTTATTGAAAAGGGTTATTTTATTAGTTTAAGTTGTTCATTTTCCTGGTCTCTGTTTCTGCACGTCTTGTTCACTAGAGGGCAGTATTTAAAGGAGCAATGAGCGAAATTTCATTATTTTATGAAAAAAGAACTAAAACATAGTTTTATGAAGAACTAAACGTATCTTTTTAGATGGACTATGGTTAAATGTCACACACGAGTTCTCGGTTTTGTTCTCCAATCTCTTGTTTACATAGTTGGGCCGGCTGCTCATGCATGTACGCTTAGCCCCTCCCAGCCCATAAAATGCCACCACCAGACACAAAATGGCGGAGAGAACACCCATTGGATCAAAAAGTTCTCTTGCTAACAGCATTATAAAGTTCTGAGTTACTTACTTCTTACTTCTTCACTGGACATGTTCATCTGGAAGGTGATACTGTTTTGCTGTGGTTTTATCCTTTGCAATTATGCACATACAAGCCGATGAGTGAGAAGGGGAAATGGGCGACGATTGCTTGAGTGACATAGAGAGAGGCATGGCTTGATACACATCTTGTTTTGGTCTACAGACGGTGCTCAAGCTCCACCTAGTGTTGACAAATCGCTTGTTGTTCCTTTACAGATTGACTGCAGTTTCCCAAGACTTTACTAAGATGCATCTTTGAACTTCATGTTTTCTTCTGATACTGGTATGTGAGCCCTGATGTTTCAGGAATGGGTGATATCTTTGACAAGAAAGCAAAGACCAGCATGTGTGACATAGGACAGCCATTTTTCTGCATGTAAGGTTAGTTGGAAGATCATCTGTGTAGTCAAGGGGTGAGCTGAGATATTGCTGTGTAATCCAGAGGCGACTGTTATATTTGGGCTATTTGATTTCTTTTTTTTTTCTATGGTGGATTCTTTCATGATATCATTATTTTTTGTAGGTTGTAAAGTTGCCACATTCCATCTTTTGTTGCCAAATAGAGGCCATTTCAGTTTATTCTGTCTTCCCTGACAATACAAAATTGTACATTGTGAACCCCCGTAGTGTCCTGTGAGATCTACTCCAGGCTACATTTATAACTAGGATTGAATTGGAGAGTATGTAATTGACTTTGAATTTGCCTATACGATTTGATTAAATTGACTATTTTTGTGCTTTGAGACTACAAACCTTCTCATTGGAATGAATGCAAATTAAACGCAATAGAATTCGCCCGTCTGTAACGCAAGTGACATAACCCTGGGCACATGATGTTGTAATGGCAAATATTTACTAGCAAATTGAGCAAAAACAAAGCTTCAAATACAAAAACAACAAATACTATGCTAGCAGTACATGATGATATTTCTGAACAAACATTGCATGCAACCAGAGTGACTTACTGGTGTATAAACTAAAAAAAAAAAGTCAAATAACATGAATATGTTCCTTTAAATTCAGTTAAACTACAAGTAGTTTGCCTATCGTAAAAAAGCCAGTCCTTAATTTAGTGTTGCTGTTGTGTTGTAAATTGTTTAATTGGATAAAATGTTATCCTTCAAACAAACATTCAAATTCATCCATCTACCTGTCAGTTTAGAGTATTGCAAAGTATGACTTTTTTACTCCTATTTATTCTTCTGTGTAGTTGATTTTTGTACTATATGGTTGTGCCAAAACTACTGAGGTTTCCAGATAATTTGGCAAGAAACAAAAACAAAACAAGAAAAATGTGGATACTTTCTTGACGAGATCCAAGCCAGACTGGAATGGCCAGAGAGGATTTTCGAATACCGGCACTCTACCTGAATATACAGTGGTATTGTGAATGAGGGATCATTTAGAATTTAGCACCCAATTCAGTTATGCACAAGCCACAGAATTAAGCTCTTTGTTCAGGTACTTTAGTGGTTTAATGTATACTACAGTCAATCCACCTGGATGAGCTTGTAGCAACAGTGGACAGTCACTTGCATTGTCAAAGACTTTGCAGCAATCCCTTATACTGAGCATGAATGTATCGATGAGTACTTTCTACATGAGAGAAAAGTAAGACAGTAGTATCTCCTTTTAGGTTTCATTTAGGAGAGAAACACAGCTAAGCAGATTCATTCTGAGCAGGTTTTCAAGTGTAGAGCGTAAAAATAGAGCACACACAGTTGGCCACTGTAAATGTTCAGCCAATAGCTATGTCTAGGAGAGACAGAGCTAACCACTGAAAGACAGGGGCAAGTGTATCATCTATAGTAGTTGAACAGGATGTTACTGGGAGCAGTAGGCCAGACAAAGCCCCTCTCTAGGACACCAGGCCAGATGTTGCAACTATGAAGAGGGAAATAAAGAGATCATCAGTTAAAAGTTGAATAATGTAAAATTGGAGAGTAGTAGGGCAGCAGAATGTAACAGACCGAGGGAAAGTGGTCTTTATGTCCTCCAGCAGCTTAAGCCTAAAGTAGAATAACTACAGAGCTCAGGATAGATAATCCAGTCTTGAAGTAAATGACTAATAATCTGTGTTGTCTGAATCTAACAGCAGAAAATCTACAGTCAAAGTTTTATGCCTTAAGACATGCCTGTTGTCTAACTCATCAGAGTTTATATATATACCATGCTGTCAACCAGTGCTTGGGCAAAGATAATTTGCCCAAGCACTGAACCCTGTAGTACTCCACAAGTAACCCTGGAGTGTGAGGAAAGGTCATCATTTACATGAACACACAGGAATTTGTGGGACATATACACCTTAAATCAGCCTAGTGCTGTTCCCTTGATCCCTACAGCATGCTTAAGCCATTCTAAGAGACTATTGTGATTGTATCGAATGCATCACTAAGATCTAACCACATAAGCACAGACAAGTCCATTATCTGTGGCCATGAGACTATTATTGCCCACTTTAGCCAATGTTGTTTCATTGCTATTATAAGTTCTGAAGCCTGACAGAAACTGAGATTTTTTTATAACAAAGGCCCATTCTACACGTAGTCATAAATCTGGGAAATTTGATAAATTTTAATGCAGTTATGCCTTTCATCCACACATAAACAGAATTTTAGATCCCAAAAAACAAATGATTCTAAAGTGGAGATTTATAAATACTCCAGTTTTGAACCTGCGTGTGTACATGAAAAGATGGAGATTTAGGGTCTATGAAAGCCTGACTGGTCAAACGATTATTCGCTGAATTTTCCAGAAAATAATGGACTGCCTTTCGGATGGATCTAGGACTGTCATAAATGGTTATTTTAGTAATCGATTATTCTATCAATTATTCTGACGATCAATCAATTAATCAGATAAAAGATGGATAGTTCTGCTGTTTCTCCACTTAATTGCTTCATCTTATTTTATAATTAATATACATAAAGGAAAAATAAATGCAAATTAGCAAATAATTACATTATTTTTTTTAATAACAAGGATACATCTGCAGCTAAAATGTTCTAGGATAAAAATGTTAAAAGCTCAACCCTTTCTGGTTGACATCAATGCAGTGCTAGTGGCCTCTGTAGTCAAAATGGTCACAAACTAAAAATGGCTAGAGTTTTACTTATATATTGCATTCCGGATTTTTTTTTTAAATTAAAAAGCAGAAATTTATTAATATAAAACAGAGCCCTTCTAGTTTACTTAAGAGCTAAGTTAAACTCTTTCAGTTTTTTTAGTCCAAAAATAGACAATAAAAATAATTACACATTTATCAAAAAGGTAAACGGCTAATATAATTTCAGGCATAATAAATACTGCCTTTTTTCAAATCATTCTTACCTATTTTTAATAGAATAGAAACACCTTTACTGTCCCACAGTGGAGGAAATTTGGGTGTGACGGTGGCAAAAACAGGTGGGCCTAGACACCAGACTTACACAAAAGATTAATTAGTATGAAAAAAGCTAAATTTAAACTTAAGTTGTACTGCAAAATAAAAATACAAATACTGTGCATTTATTAATAGATAAGACATATTCTGATAAAAAAATTCAATGTTCTAGTTAAAAATGTAAGAAAAAAAACAGCAGTTGATTTACCGAACGTATGTATTATTATGTATGTATTATGTATATAACAGAACCAGAACCAAACTTTCCTCTAACTCAACAGCTCCGATATGTCTCTGCAGGTTTGTAGTAGAACCTGCTCTTAAAGTTATTTTCATTCTGCAGTGAAGAAGCTCTGCTTTGTTGTCCCCAACATGTTCAAACTGTAACCAGATGCTTTGTGTTGTCCTGTCCCTCAGTTAATTTTGCAGGACAACCTAACACACTCACCCTCTACTCACAGCTGCACTCGCTGCACCCCTCTCCGTTTTCAGATAATGGTATAGCCCTTACATGATTGGCTGCTTGGCCACCATGGTGACCAATCAAAACGAGTCCTGGTAAAAGAGTAAAGGTGTGGGCTGAGCGACAATCTTCGGCAGCTAGAAGTTTAGTTGCTACTAGGCAGCTTGCTAAGCAAGTTTTTTTTCTGTGAAATTCAAAATGTCCCTACACCTTTAAATCTTTAGGTCTTTTTATCTGTACTGTTCTTTGCCCGTTGCTTTTTGTCTCCATAGCGGATAACCACACTTGGCATCCATGTATTAGCAGGCTAGGCTATCATTAGCTTTAGCCGACTGGTTGGAACACAGTACCCTGAATAAATAAACAATGCAACGAAAGGCAGACAATTTTGCCTCAATAAATTTTCTGAATGGAGGTCCTCGAATCATTCGATGAATCGTGACAGCCCTAGATGGATGCTTCTACCCTTCAGCTTGCTAAAACCATTCATCAGTGCAGACAGTGTGTCTGCATTGCATAGCATAAAATCAAGCAGTTTGTCATTGTGACATTTGAATTTTTTTTCGTGGTGGTCAAGCTGGGGGTGGGGGGTCACTGTTGTAAATATCTCATTGAAATGCAAGATACATTAACATTACTTTTGGAAATAACGTATGAATTTGTATACATTGCCTGATTCCACACTATGTAACTCTAATTTGACCAAAAACATTGTAATTAGAGGGACACACATTGAACCAGGCGAATAAGGGATTCAAGCTGTGTGATATTCAGGCAATTAGTGCAGCAGTTTCAGAGAAAAAAAACTCAGAGACTAGATTAAAAACAATATTTATTATATATATATATATATATATATATATATATATATATATATATATATATATATATATATATATATATATATATATATATCTTTGTAATCCAAGGCAGAATCATGCCTGTGGGCACCAAGTAGCCCCCGAGGTCCCCATGTGGTGCCAACTAAGCCTGCTCTAAAACAAGCACAATCCACCAGTGCGCTGCATCTAAAACTTTATTTTATTCCATTACTCTTACTTGCATTTATACAGATTTAAAAATTTCAATACATCTATAAGAAAGCATGAAAATATGTTTATTTTACATAAAGTAAAGGTGAACTCTGACTCTTCTAGTTCAAAGGTCAGTACTGGTAGCCCGTCGTATGACACAACGCCAATGAAATAGCTCTGGCCGTTTCTCAATTCACGAGAACGCGAGTACGGACTCGCGTTCTCGTCAAGTCCGGTCTTGGCGAGAACACAGGAAGATCGGACTTGACAAGAACGCGAGCACGCAGCACGTATGGTGTATTGGAACAGAAGCGTACTTGTGACGTCATGAGACGCACAGTTGTTTAGCATTTCTTTAACATTCAAAACTATTTATATACTACACCACAATAAATCTTATTTAAAAAAAATTTAAAACAACATTTTTAATTTCTAAAAAGCTTAAAAATTATCTTGCCGCGGTGCATTCTGGGCAAGCGGTCAGTCTGAAGAACGCACAAGTCTGCTCTGATGCATGCTCGATAAAGAGGGCAGGCGAGAACAACATCCGGGGAATTCGGCGCGTTCTCGATTTGGCGTTCTCGGTATTGGAACAGTGCTCGGGCTGAGGCTGATGACGTGTCACGAGCACACGAGCACACGAGAACGCTCAAGAACGCATATTGAGAAACGGCCTCTGTTTCAAAAGGTTTGGGGACCCCTGCACTGCAGCTTCACAGTGAGACAGACAGGAGCCAGCGGTGTTGGTTTTTCAAAATAAAGTATGTTTTAACATTTCATGATAGTTAAATTAATTTTAAACTTATAATTAGAAAAAGTGCACAAATATACAGTAACTGCACTATATCATATGCTTTACATTGTTTTAACATGTTTTTTTTATTCTTAAGGTGTGGCAGCTTTTATTTTGGTGTGGCGTTGCACCACAATAAAATGCATCTAGGGGAAATCCTGAATTGTGCAAAAAGACAATGTTGTATTATTTACTCAGTTTATTTTCATAGTGTAACGGGGAAAGTAAACTATATTTCTTAAAGGGGAGAGTTGTAATTCCAGTCTTGAGTAAAAATTGTGTAATTAATCAACCATTGTTTAACTGTTATCCTTGTGTCATGTGTCTTCTTCGTGTCAGTGATGTATGTAATGGAGGACATGTGTCCATTCTATGGAGCGGGATCCCAAAACCAGTGTCAAATTTCTTCCAAAGGATTTTTTTCATTTAAATGTATTTGGATGCTTGCTTTGATGTTTGGGAAAGGAACTTGAGAATAGGAAGAAAAAAGAGACTTAACACAAGGTAGCAGTGTTTTGTCAAAGTGATGAAGCTTAGCTTCAGGCTTTACCCATGCTGCCACCAGAATACTGCATAAGCATGATGCTTTTGCTTTTTTTAGCGCCAGCTTTCCAGTTTGCAATGCTCTATTAGACAAAATGTCCATCTGCCAATATATTCAAAAATGGTCTATGCAGGTTATTAACGTGCCCTTGGCAAAAAGGGTCTGGTTCTGTGGGGGCAAGCATCTCCATAAATCGCAGCAGAGGCAGGTTTATTACAGGTTGTAAATAGAAGTCGCTGCCATATTTTAAGACAGCCATCACTAACTCATTCTGATTCTTATTACTTCTCTGTTCTTTGACTCGTGGGGCCATTCCCAGACACATTCTGTGCACAAGTTTATGCGGTATAAAGGATTGATTGTAAAGGAATGTATTCTTGGTGTAATTGCGCCTTCAGCTTGCGCCGCACTTTTGACTTCAATCCCAGTTTTCATGTAAATTATAACAAGCCCAGCCTGTTGCTGAATGGTTACATATAAAATTCAAATATGGATTCCTGCTGCAAGAATTGATTGAATAGCGGTACTGCACACTCCTTTATCATGTCAACTGATAGTATACTTTTGTTTCAATTACCAAACGGTTAATAAATATTTACTCTGAAGGCACCAGTAATTAGTTTGTTTTTCCCTTGGAAATTATGTTCTAGTATATTACACAGTAGGTGAGGCAATCTTTGTCCGTCCATCCAGTCATCCATCGCAGGTTTTGTATTTAAAGCCTAAGTAAGACCTTTATTCAAGATCAACACAAAATCAAACACAACCGAGTTCCTTGATAAATGGTTGACCCTTTCGTTTATAATTTGTTACAGTTTTCACATCGTCCAGTCAACTGCTCAGCAAGCCCTGCTCATTTGTACAATGCAAAACATCTTTACTAATCGTTTCCCACAAGTTTTCTCCGTTTCCGCTCCGGCTTGTTTACTTATTTGAATTGGCTGACAAAGACCATAATCAGCTTATCATCTTAAACATTTGGTTGCCAGGAGCCATACTGCGAGTACTGCTCTATTCATCTGTGATGCTTTTCTGACTATAATCCCTTTGTGAAAAATTACACCAAAACGGAATGTCTAGAATGAATCTTTCAGCTCATATTTGTATATAGGAGCAGAACTGCTGTCACTTTGTTTTTATTCATAGTTCTGAGGTTTTGTTATTAATTTGTATCTTCTAGTACGCATTGTTGTGTTCAGTTTAATAAATAAACAGCTGTCTTTAAAATTGAAGAAAATTACATTATCATGTGCAGACAGGTTCTGTGGCTGATTATTTGATTGCTGTTCCTTTGATTCTGATGAATTATAATTAGAGGGCTGATCATTTCCCAGAGGGTTCTGCATGAGAACTAATCATTTCAGGACTGCACAACAGTCATTTCAAAAGAAGAAAAACAACTAAATATATTCCATAATATTCTTCCGAACTACACCCTTGTTCTGTGGCGGGACACACATGGGCGGAGTGAAAGGGGATGGATGGCTGGATTAGGAATGCCGGCAGCAAGTAGATTATCCAGTATCTGGGCAGGCAGATGCGCAGAGGAGAAAATGACTACACAAAGAGCCAGATCTCCATCAGGGGATCAATTCATGGTGCTCGGTCTGTCACTTCCTGTGAAAAAGCAAATTTCATGGTCTGTTTTCAAGCGGCTGTCAGCGGAAAAAACCCCCATCAAGAATACGGCTTCCTTCTAAGTCTGCCTCTGTCCCTGTGCCGTTTCCTGTCGAAAAATTGAGCAGCCCCTGCTCAACGCGCACGCTCTGTGTACTTTCAGAGGTTCGGTAGTGAGATGCGCAATCAAACGTGTGCACATGAAGTCACACTTCAGACAGCCGACCACATGCATGCACAGACCTATATTTGCTGAGTGTGTTGAATGCTCGTGTGTAAATTTTTTAGAGGTTTAGGCAGCTTGAGCTGGAATGAGCATAGCTGTTGGCTGAGTTTCTCAGCCCGGGGCCTCTTGCCTAGCTCCCACATTTCGCCCAGTGGAGATTCATCCTTATCGCTGTCCTGCACCCCCTCACTGTTGAAGCTGGGCTCCTGTCCTGCTTGACCACATTTATCCAGGGGGCTCTTGTCTGGGGGTGATAAGCTGACAGATTTACCAGTATGGGTGTAGGGGTCCCCCCTCATACCCTCTGTTTCTCAACTCCGTCATTCTTCACTCCTTCAAAAGTAGCAGGGACTTTTTTAGTAACAGTATTCAACATTTTATTTTCACATTAGTCTTGACTATCACATATAGAACGTGTGTCTTCTCTCTCCCTCTTCTTTTTGTGCTGCAGTATTAAATCAGCAGGAAGTGAAATTAATAATAAAAAACTTTGAATTGTTTTTATGAGTTTATTTGGACTTGGGCAATGACGCTTTGAATGCTCATTCCATGTCTACTTTGTCACATTTGTCTGCATGAGCTAATTTTGCAAATGAGGCAGAAAAAAGTGCACTGTTTAAACTTTTGTGTTTCTAAAGTTTTCAGAAATGTTTTGAATTCCAAATTTCTTTCTTTATGATAAATGAACGGTCACTTTGCAGCTAATTAAAAACTGATCACCATTAGTAGTTAGATTATCCCTGAAATGAGTATTTGCTAATTAAAGTAGCATTGTATTAAACTGATTGACTCATTAAGTTTCTATTACAGATCATTTTTGAAAATGTTTTTTCTTCTTACCCCGTTGCCCTTGTTTGTTTGTCATTAGAAATGTGAATTCCCACCATATGCTCACTGACATGTCTAAGAGACAACGCTGATATCTTTCCCCCAATGCAGGCAATGTAATTATAGTTTCCTCATGTTGTTGCAGGTTTGCATAAAGGGAACGCAAGATTGTGTGAAGGAATAGAAATGGGTAGATGGCAAATGAGTAAAGATTGTGTGGTTTCAGAATTTTAATTCGGACTGTTTCCACAGAACAGGTTGTTAGGACATTAAAGCCACTGCATGTGTGCATAGTTATTCAGTAGAAATGCATTGATCAGAATGTTTGTGATTCCATTCCAATATCATTGCCAAATATGATTTTAGTTATTTACAGTTTTTCTTTAAAAACTGTAAAAATGTATAAAAAGAAAATAAACAAAGTTTCTTTTCTAAGAAGTTGCCAACATTTAAAAATAAAGCATGATCCAGGACAGCCGAAGGTTGAAGACTGAAGAGAAAATGGAACGGGTTTGCTGTTATCTGCTGAAAATGTTGATCGCTCCAGTGCAGCCTAAATAACCCACAGAATTTTTTTAACATGTCATGATGAAAATTCTTTTTAAATTGTTTTCTTACTCAAATGCATTTTTATACACCTCACCTTAAGCACCTCACTTGTGGAAAAAAAACGTCAGTTTTCCTCTGTCTGCAGCAGTGATCGTGTTTCCATCATAGTTTATTTTTTTATGAAGTATCGCAATAGAAAAATTTGATGGAAGCTGCAAAATTCTACATAACTTCCTCAATTTCGCAAAAACCTTTTTATACACTCGCTTGAGGTGGTATTTGGCTTTTCCGAAAAGCAAATAATGCGTTAAAGGGGAGATCGAAACACATTTGTCGAATAAGTTCTGATGTAGCAAACATCTACCTCATGATTGATCAACTGTTTCCGCTGTTGGAGTCTTCCCAGATATTCCTATAACACATAAAACATGGCTGTAAGCAACAACAGGTACATGTGGACCATCGAAGAGGCCAAAGCCTTTCTGAGACTCATCCATAAAAAAAATCATTTCAAATGGAAACCAACAATGTATGTTTTTATGATGTGTGTATCATGCTAGTTCGCAGCCTCCACTTCCCGTCTTTTACAGCCATGCGTTTCGTCAACTTCTGACGAAATTACGCTTTGTGTAGCCTGGTTGTTTTGCTCCTAACCAGTAGATGGAAACACATCTAATTCACAATTTCTTTTGTTTTGACATTTTAACGTTCGCTGAAAATTTGCATGACATTTGGATGGAAACATAGCTAGAGTCCACACTGAAGAGGGTTGTAGATGGTTGCTTCAGTGGTTTAAGATATGCATTAATCTGCTCTGGTCTTGGCACTAGATGAGGACAGCAACAAAGTTATTTACTGCAAGTCAGATATTAACCACTTATAGTTTTTTAAGAGAAACTCACTTCAAATTTCTTGAACCTTTGAAAGATTTTAGTTCATTGAACGTGTCCACACAGTTTTAGAGGGGCACATTTAACTTGCTAAGCTGTTACTAAGGGGTCAGTTGAAAAGCAACGAGCTATTCAGATTCCCACCCAAGTTCTCATGTTCTCCTTTTTTTTATTTTATTTTTTCTAATGTTCTTCAGTGCAGTATATACCTTCTTTCTATTGAGTACAAAAGAAGTTTCTGGATATTTCTTCCTCATGAGGATTATCGCTACAAATATTGACCTTGTTCTTCCTTTAGTTTCCAGCTGCTAATTTTACTTGCCTCTGTGGTAATCTGTGTTTGCAGACAGCCACAGCCCCACATGCCCATAGAAACTTCTTGGAATGCAATATGTGGATTTGCTCCTACCTCATGTCTATTGCACATTGTGCAGCCGTAAGCAAAAAAAAAATTAAGCACGGAGAAATCTTCCCAGTAAAATCCAGAGTGAGAAGGGCAGGATGTAATTCAGGAGCAGCCTCAGCAACAGCATCAGTTGTGGTGGCAGCAGTGAGCGTGAGAGAGACGGGGAAAGGAGGGAGTGTAAGTGTGTGTGAGCAAGCCTGTGTGAGAGCGAGTTCCTATGCACTGTACCGAGCGAAGCGGAGCTCTGCTGTCGCCTGGCAAGCTGTGCGCTCCCGTCTGATTCCCTCGTGCTCTGTTCAGAACGGAGCTCACCGAGGGGGAGATATGTGGATTTGCTCAGACCCCCAGCATCACTGAAAGACCAGCACCCAGCTGGGACATCACAAGGTATGGAAACCTACTGCTGACACCAGTGTGACTGATGATGACAGCCCACGCGTGGACTACCATGCGCCACAGCCGCACCACTCTAGGAGGAAACATAGCCATGTGAAAGTGACTTGGCTTCCAGCAACTCTTGGACATGTTTTCCAGGGCAAAGTCTGGATTTCTTTTTGTGTTTGAACTTATTTTTTTTCTATTGGTGCTGTCTGGATGCCCCAAACAGTCCTGCCAAGCCAGGACGAAAGGCAGATGGAATAAGGGGGGTAAGTGATGATAAACTATGATTTCAGTTTGCATCGGTTAAGAATTTGATTCTTTTTGGATGTTTTTGGAAATATTTCTGGATCCGTGGCCAATTAAGGTTGGAATGCTCACACACTGATCTGTACTCATCAATGAGGGACCTTGCTTTGAAACACTCTGGTCTATGCAACCAGCGAGATGTGTGAAAATGCCTGGACTTTTTGCATGCAGATCTTCGCATTTATAACTCAGATGGTTGAGGCGTGTTCAAAGTTTAAAGAAAGAAGTTATTAGTGGTCAAGCGACTGTCTGGTCAACTTTTTAGATTTAATGATTGAAGTTGATGGGTTTTCATCTTTTATTTCACTGTGTAGTTGCTGTTTTCTTTATGTTTAAAGGAATCTGTTGAAATTTGTTGAAACATCTTCTTGGACTGGTTGGTGTGCTGAAAATGCCACCAGTGTCTGAGAACTTTGATTTTTGGTTTAAAGACTCGAAGGTGTAAATAATTCATCTTAGCCCCTGCGTGGGAGCGGTCCTCTCGCCTTTCTCGTAGCATTTAATCCCCTTTGTCGGATTAAAAGAACCTCTAATCTTAGTTCTAGTGTTCCTTGAGAAGGCTGAGAGATTCTCTCTGCACCCTATTGGCATTGTTAGTACTCAAGGCTAAGACTCAGTGGGACGTGAGGGTCTTCAAAGAGCCAGTGTCACTACAGTGATCTATTTAATGATTACTTGCCACTTTTGCTCTCATTCTGCCTCACCCTTTTTCTGATTTGCATTTCTTCAAATACAACTCCTACAGGGAGAGGCAGACATCATCTGCACATTATACTTTTGATGAGGGTCAACATTACATATATCTCAACATTAGACAAAACAAATAATATGCAAGAAGCCAACCAAGGGTAAAGTTTTAATTGTATCTTTGTTAAAAGAAAAATCTTCATTCTGATTATACATTTTGAATTAGTTTTGATTTAAAAGAACCGGTTTAAAATGTTGATGTTTTTGGCATATATACTATATGATTCAGCAATCTATGCCAAGGTTAAAACCAGATTCATTATGACATTCCGACCATCAGTGGCCTCTAGTGAAATGGAGGGCAGTGACCTTGCTCCATGTAATTAAGCCATAAAGTCCTTCCCTATCTATGCCCTGTTGAAAACATATTCTCAGACATATTCAGAATAGTTTGTTTACTCAAAGTTCTGTGACACAAGAGGATACTTTTTTGTAATTGACATGTATATTTTCTGGAGAGTTAATAAATGTTGTGTCCTGTCAGATTTGATAGAATATGCCTTGTGAGTATAACTAACTTTCAATTTTCAACACAGTGTTACATTACTTCTTTCACAAGTGGGGAGTTTGCTGGTGTAAAATGGCCATTCAGAGTCCCGTTTTTAAAGATTTATTTACATTTTGTAGTATGCTGCTGCACAGATAAATGTCCAGTATTTTTTCTACTTTAATCAAAATGTCTGTTGGGACAAGAATGCCCCAGAAATAGAGTATGTCTGCATTTTTGTTCCTTTAAATCACATTAGAATAGAACTGGCGTACTTACTATACAGAGTACATTTGAACTATACAGTTCTGTCCTCTGTGATGGAGGTTGCCCTGTACAAAAAGTATTATCATTTAAAGGGGCCCTATTATGCAAGATTCAAATTTCCACGTTTTTGTACTTCCATTTCAGTCTTTAATGCTTCTGCAAACAGACTAAGCACTAAAAAACAAACAAAACAAAAAAAACACCAAGCCATGTTTTGGCAGTAAGTCAATGTTTGTTGGTGTCTGGAAAACAAGCCATTTCAAAAACCTTCCGATTATGACGTCACAATTGGCAAGCACTGCTCTCGCCTTTCAATTCCAGCTCAGCCCACCCTTTCACCTAGCAACCCAACTCCGCACACAGAACTCTGCAGAATTTGCCAAAAGATTTTGTCTGAAGGAATGATCTGTCCCTACTGTTCATTGCAAATCTGTAGATGATGGAGATGTAAGTACTTAATAATGTGCATCTGTTTGCATTCATTTTCACAACTATAAAGTGTGAGTGTAAACATTGAGTTGGATGGCTAAAACAGCACTTTCTGAAAGCTCAAAATAGGCAGAACTGAGGAAGTAAAATCTCATCTGAGAATGATTTTGTGAAACAAAAGGAAAGAACATGTTTTGTATTGACCATAGACCTATCTTAACTTGCCTAAAAGGAAGCATAATATTTCAGATTCACTGCAGATCTTTCACTAAAGGTGGCCATACATTGATATAATAATCCATGTCTCCTAAGTCTTCTAAGAATAAAATGCTCCAACTGAAGTTAGGCAAAGTTGAGGGGCAATATTTTTATTTGGTTTTCATCAAAAATGCAACCAAGCATTGTAATAGCTTTCACTTTAGTCAATGATTTAATCCTTGGGCTGCCCAATCAAAGTTTTTTTTTTTTTTCTCCGATACAAATCCAAGTCATTCAGGAATAGTCACAAGCCTGATTGATATCTCATTATGCTGGATAAAATCATTAGCTTTGTATATACTTGAACTTTAAAGTGTCATCAATTAGCTTTGCATTTTATTATTATTATTAAAATATGTCTGATTCTGATCTGATTTTGTCAGTGATAGATCTCACAGTATAACATTTTGAACACTGAAGTTTTTTCCAAGACAGATTTATTTTTAGACATTAGGAAGTACTCTCAGGCTATGTGTCCTGCTCCAATACTTCGAAACCCTGTTTTGAAAGCTGAGGTAAATTTTCGATAACTTTACCTAAAACACACAGCTTTGACATTTGTTTGTAAATAAATTACTGACGCGGTAAAGCTGTGGCACAATTTGCTTTAAAGTCAGACGAGGCAAATCATTTTGTGTAGCACCATTGCTAATTCAAAATCTTTCACATAAGAAAATGGAATACACATAACCACATTCAAACACAAATTACACAGAGCTTTCATAAAGTTAGCAGCTTTGCTCTCTGTTTTGATATGACGTTTTGATAGTTACAGTTGAAGAATGGTGTGATAAGGTTATAGTTGCATATTTGTGTGGACAAAACTTCTGGAAATATTTTGTTTTTCCTGCTACAGAAACTTAATGCTTTGTTTTGAACATCATTGAACATATAAGTTGTATGTGTAATGTATTATTTTAGTGGCAGTGGGAGTAACTTGGTATTGTAATATAAAAACAACAATCATATTATAAAATGCATTTTTGTGTTGAATCTTCCATGAAATTATACTCACATTACGAGGTCTTATTCTTATGGAGAAACCTAATGTTTACAAACATAATTGGTGACGGTTAAGAGCAAGAAAAAACACTGAAGGTTATAGATTGACAAGGAATACACATGCAATGGGACTTAATTATTTTCTTGCTCTTCCCCTCCTATAATTGTAATACGTGTCTTATTTGCATGACTATTTTGACATACAGAGAAACTTAGAAAACCATCTTTGAAACAGGTGTAAATTCATTGGATAAGCATGGTGTGATAAGTGAAGTAATGGACAATCATTTCCCCAAATGACCATAGAGACACACCTTGTGACTCCCCTCTTGTCCTTGGTTGCTATGGTGTCCTTGAGGAAGTATAGCAGCTACACATCTTAAAAACTGGAAAAAAGATCTGATTAGCTTAAATTATAACAATTCAAAATTGTGCTAGGGCAGTGTGTTTCCCTCTGACATTTTTCACCTTGTCATTTGGGGTTCTCACTTGTATTAACATTTTTTTCTGTTAGTGACTTAAACCTCTTTCACAATACATTATGGTCAGAAAATAAAGCACTTAACTTCCTTTGCATGTCGTCCAACAACGTCCACTATCAAGGAAATTCCTGTTCATTCATGTTCACTTTCCAGCAGAGACAACCCCAGTGACTAATAATGCCCAAGCAGCCAGATAATACACACAGCAGAGATAGAAGTGAGCCTAGCAGTGGGGGAAGAAATTCAATTGGATGCATTTCGATCGCACCTAACTACAATAAATGGTAATGTGAAGACAGTAACGGGTGGAGAGAAGCCTCGCTGTGTTAACACAAAGCCATGAAGACAAATGATTCACCGACTGACCCAGAATTCAAGCAAGGAGTGTTTTTGTAATGTTCTCAAAAACTGATTTACTAAACAGTGTCCTGCTGAGGCAGTCAACAAAAGAGAAATTGTAAAAAGAATGGAGCAGTACTTATTACAGATAAAACGCTTACACTCCTCTGTCGCCTAACACTTAGTGAATCATGGTGTTTAGGATGGAAATCAGAGAGTATCAAATTTTTAGACTAGGAGAGAATTAATATCATCAATTCCCACTCACACAGGATTATTGTGCAGGCTACTACAGTTCAAATTGCTTCCTCCACCACTACGTATGCTCGTACTCCATAAAAGTGTAATTACTGGTCAGGGCTGCCCAGACCATTAAAAACAGAAAACAATCTGAAAATGTCCTTTAACAGCAACAGCGTCACAGCACTTTTCTGTGGAAGTACCTTTTCAGAGTGAATTTGTAGGCATTAATCATTGGTACGCAATTTTTAAAATCCAAGCTAGCTCTTTTTGAAATTAGGTTGTCCTATATTATTTCTTTACAGGTATCCTCCCCATCATCTTCATCTCCTAAAGAAATGTATATTAAAATCATGCTGTCATGTTTCATGAAGAAATACTCTGAATGAGCGCAATCACGGAGGCAAATGATCAGTTAAAGAGTTTTATTGAAAGTTGTGGTCTGGACGGAGATGATGTCGGCTGGCTGGGATATCCGGGCTCTGCTGGGAAAGGTGAGGTGACAGGTGCGCAACTGGAAGGTGCTGGTTTGAATGATGAGAAGCGCAGAAACTCACTGAGGTGGAGGCTTGGCTTTGGTTTGGGAGGGTGATGTCCAGTGGTCCAGGCGGAAGGTGCAGGTCCGGTTGGTGATCTCCAGAGGTGGTGTCAGAGGGTGGACAGGCAGGTGAGCTCAGGCAGGAGGGCTTAAGCAGAGAAAGGATCCGAGGCTTCACGGATTCCAGGAGGCAGGCTGGGAGCGTCTCAGAAGAGTGTCCAAAGTTTTGTGGGTTTTGAGGAGTGGTCTCGGGCTTGGGATCCAGGGTTCTAGGAAAGGAAGGAACAGAGAGCGGGGTTAGGTCCAGGTTTCACGGGGAAGCAAGGACTAGGAAGAAGATCGGTCTGTACCACGCAGAAGCGCTAACGAACTGACGCCCTCCTCCTGGTTCCAGCTCCTTATGAAGGGCGGTAATCAGCTCAGATGTAATACACCTGCCCGTCCAGCCCTGCTGAGGAGTGAGAGAAGGAAAACCAGACCTGCACCTAGACCTCGGAGTATGACACATGCTGCATTCACTGTACTTACACTACAAAATATTTTCATCAACCTCTTACTCCAGCAAGACATTGGCCCTAGTATTTTTTTATTTAAATTTTTTTTACAAGAAAATATGGCTTGGCATTATCATTTGTTAATATGCTACCATTTGCTCGCAGTAATACTATTCTGGTCTTTGCTTTAACTTATATCTCTAAAGAAAAAGAGACTCTCTGTCAGGTCCAAGGTTTTGGAATGAAGAAATTATGACACCAGTGCTACTTGTGTAATAACCATCTGGCTGACAGTTACATTGCTTAGTGTTTGTATGTGAGGAGTGGCGTTATAGAACCTGAGCCAGATGGATCATTAACATCTTTCATGGATGAACTACATATGAGCGAAATGTAAGTGTCTGAGAAGAAAACAGTTTACACAGTGGCAATTTGCTCGTTGTTGGTGTATTAAGCTTGAACGTTATGTCTTGATTTGTGTCTCTGTGTGGTGTGAATTCTGAGCTGGTGCCTCACCAAAATTTGATTAAAGTTACATAATGACAATAAAGATTCTTGATTCTATGGTCTCCATGCTGTTCAAGATGATGGCTGGATTGTGGCAAATGTGAAAAATCGTATTTCAGTGCGAAGGCAAACATAGTCTTTTTGTACTTTTGATAGTCGGCATACACATTTTCCCCCATTGCTTTTTTCGCCATCCTAGTATAAACCCTCACAATCCAGGATTTCCCCCACTGTAAAACAAGCCTGGTGGGCTGATGGAAGAAAACGTTCCGGTCTAAATAAGCTAATATGCTAGCTGTTATTAGCTTGACGCACACTACGTCCACGCAGCTGAAACCCTGCAATATGGACTGAATTTATGTCGCACTTTTCTAGTCATGCTGACCACTCAAAGTGTGTGTTTGTGTGTTTGACCACTCAAACACACATTCATACACCTATACACAGGTCAATAGGCAAGAAATCATGCATTTTTTATTTATCCCTCAGAAGTGATCACTCTGAGACTAAGTTATTTTTCATAAATCACTTTTTTTTTGCTATTCTGAAATTATTGTATAAAACCCCTGAGACGATGCTAGCATTTTCTTCTTTTCTTCGTCCTCCTCATCACTAAATGCGATGCCTCAATTTCTCTTTTGCATTTGAACTACAGTTAGAAGAACCTCTCACAGCCTCAAACAGCCTTTATCAGCTATTTAGAGGTCTGTACGTGGCTGACGAAGTGGGGACCCAACTCTACCCGATCCACAGCATATACTGATCTGTTTATATTTCATGGCTTGTTTTATTAATTTTGGCTGTTTTCTTTGGCGCCAGGACCCGCTACATGTAGCTGTTCCACAAGTGGAAATAAAATAGACTTGATTGGTGCCACCCAGGCATATATAATGTTTATTCAGTACTTTGGTCAGTTGTGTTGTTTTTAAAGTGCTTCTTAATAAACTTGGCTTGGCTTTTTAGGCATCATTATGTTATTTCTTTGGCTAGCATGAACATTTGTTGCATGTTTTTTTTATTTTATCAAGCCACACACCATGGATTAACTACCACAGGCTTCTTCCTATAGGATCTCAGCAAACTTTTAAATGGAAGGAGCAGAAGGTCTTGTATGCATAATATTTCTTATGATGTGAAAAGGGGCAAGGACAAGAATTGAGTTTGAAAATGCATTTATCAGTATACTATTTGTGCTGCATAGGGCCTCATTTTTAATGTCTGTCATTCACTGCTGGCCTGCAAGGACTACATATTTTGATGGAAGAATCAATGATACAAGGACCACATACTCTGGTAGAAAATTAGGAAAGTTACTGTATTTCTACATCATGGATACTAAAGTCTGTGAGGACTATAAAAGCATGTTCTAATATATCAAATTAGCAATATCTTTTTTTGTATATATAGAAATCTGAACTTACAGACTATTAGAATGGGGGGAAGGGGAAACTTTTGTTTTTTATTATTATATTTCAACCTAAATTTAAAGTCCCAAGATAGCAACATTCATAAAAAATCTGTAAAGTATGTTATGACTTCTAGTTTGGTTTGGCTTCACAAGGTATTTAGAGGCCCCCGTCTGCCCAACCCTTTATCATACCTTTCTTTGCTGGTGTTGCACAGTTGTTGTAGTGTGAAGGTGACTGGGGACATGGTGACGTGGTTGACTTATTTGCTGAGTTCTTGCATTTGTTTTGGACTTGCGCAGTGATGTTGCAGCGGTTTCTCATTATTAAAATGTCCTACATTTAAATGAAGATGATTCAACTGATTCATCTGTTCCCTCAGTGACCCTTGCAGGAAGTCAAAAATAGTACTGGGGTACAAATATACAAGCTAATGGAGGAAATTTCAGCAAGAGCCTGACAAACAATTAAACCCCTGTCAATACTTCTACAATTAATGTGATGTGACTTGCCTCTTGGGGCAGAAAACACAGTTGGGTCTGTCACGGAGCATGAGGAATATCAGTCACTATTTGTTCCTCTGACACTTTGCAGAGTTGTTGACATTTAGTGACTCAGTTGGATTTCACCGTTGAAAAAATTGCTTTCAGAACAACACGTGTGCTGATTTAAAGAAAAAAAAATATAGGCCAAGTTTTCAGCTCTGTGAACTGCTTGATTTATTAAAAAAAAATCAGAACAAAGTGTTTACATGGCCCACAGCAAGTACATTTGTAATGACTGAAGTATCGTCTTCATAATTACTCAATCAGGATAAAAGGGGGATAGAAAGGAAGAAACACGCCCATGTTCCCATGTTCTATTAATTAGATCATTAAGCCCTGTGCCACTTTGAGTTGAAAAGGATAATTCCCCCAAATATGCTCAACTTATGGGCGCCTACGCTAAATAATAAATAAATGCAGCAGAAATGAAAAAGCTGAAATGTGTGGGCGAGATTACAGATACAGCTGTAGCAGAATTCAGTCAACATTAGGCAAATGTTGCTACAGTTTTTAGAACATTAGGCATTTGTTTTTAGATCAGAAGTAGTGTCAGAAAAGCATTGATTGTACAATTTTAGAATTTAGCTACTATGATTATGATCATGACTATTACAGGGTAACCATAAAATATGCTTATGTTAATAGTGATAGCATCTATGTATACTGGTGAAGATTCTCAGTCATCCAGGTCATGATCAATCCAAAAAAGATTGGATGGGAAGCGAAACGTCTTCAGTTTTAGAATAGAAGTCCAGTTGTTTTATTTTTAACCTTTTTTTTTGGATTCATCTAGGTATAATTTCAAATACTTCCTATAAAATGTTTTTCCACTAGGATTAATACTGCTAGCTTAATAGAACCATGTGTTAGTGCAATATAATTTTTTTTTTATCATTAAATCGCTCACAGGTGGACTATTTAGTTATTTGACAACTGAATAAAGTTTGTTTCACTGCATTTCATTTAGCGGTATCAGATTAAATAGCTTACTTCAAATGCATATTCCACTTTTCACTCTTTGTAAAGAAATATAAACCGTTTTCTGTTTCCTTTTACTTAAAAGTTAAGCACAACCCTTTGTTGATCTGTAACATAAAATCTTAACAACATCCAAGTTTCTAGTTGTAAAATGTGTAAGAATTCCAGTGGAATAAATGTTTTTTCAAAGGCAACCGATGATTTTAAGTAAATGATGATACATGGCTGTGGTGAATACTGTAACCAACTGTTAGAATCCTCACCACTACAGCACACTTCCGCTTAGTAGGGACCGGGTTGTGGGGGCAGTAGACTCAGGAGGGACGCTCAGACTTCCCTCTCCCCAGACACCACCTACAGCTTTTCTGAGGGAAGCTCAAGACATACCCAGGCCAGTCGAGCAACATACTCTCTTCAGCGTGTCCTGGGTTGCCCACTCGGCCTCCTCCTTGTGGGACATGCCTGAAACATCCCAATGAGGGCATCCAGGGGCATTTGGTACAAATGCTCGAGCCACCTCAGCTGACTCCTCTCGATGTGGAGGAGCAGTGGCTCTACTCTGAGCCCCTCCTGGATAGTCAAGCTCCTCACACTCTAAGGGAGTGCCCATCCACCCTGAGGAGGAAGATAATTTCAGCCACTTGTTTCCAAAATCTGTTATTGTGGTTATGAACCAAATTTCATGACCATAGGTGAGGAACGTAGACCGGTTGGTATATCGCTGTGACGCCCGCACCAATCCATCAGTCGATCTCCCACTCCATTCTCTCCTCACTCATAAACACGACCCAAATATACTTCTCCTCCACCTTAGGGCAAATGGAGGAGTCCAGTCAAGACCCATTTCCCCAGACTTCCTCACATTACTTTTTTTTCCTCATTTTGTTCTGTATGCTTTTTTTTCTTAACTGATCTTATTGATGCTGTAGGTCTCATGTTCCTTATTAAAACATAAAAGGTGTCTGCACTGCATAGAGCAATGTTAGATGCAGACAACTATATTTACTATATAGTGTCTTATAAAGTGATTGTGCAATTTTTTTTTCTTTCTGTCTGAGGGAAGAGAGGTTATATCTGTACAGCAGTAATAGAGCTATGAAAATCAATGTTAGGTTTATTTTGAGTAAAACTATTTAGGTTGCAATAGACATAGTTGAATATGTGAGTTATTCTGAATTGTTACATTTTTAAGAAAATAAAGATTCTGTGAACAGTCGGGGGAAAGATTTGATATTTTGGGAAATTACACACTAAGACAATTATTAGGTAATTGGTTGAGTGCTGCTGCTGGTTGCTACACTTTTCCCCCCTCGTCAAATCAACTCACTTTTCATTCACATCACAGTTTAATTGCCACATTACCATCACACAACTTCTAATGAAGCTGATTTCTAATTACAGTGGAAATTACACTTTATAATAACAGTATTTTTTAATGGGCGAATTTCAAACTGCAAATGTGACATCCTTTCCTTGATAGATCGAAGTCTGACTGTTTCATGGCTAAAGACTCCTTTTTTATTTTATTTTTTTGCCTTCGCCACAGCCATAATGCAGAGGATTGAATAGCTCACATATGAAGATGGTCCATGTGTAATAATGAATGCCTGTCTTCTTTCCTGCTTAGAATATCATTCCTTCTTGCTTCAGTCCCTCGCCCAGACAAGATGGTTGCTGATGCAATGCAATGACTGTGATGCTATCTAAGTATTTCTGTCTGCCAGTTTAAAATTTCAACATTTGTAACTCAGTCTGCAAGAGATTGTGCATGGAACTTTTTACTTGATACACTTGTTTTCTTTAAAGTCGTTATTACTTTCCTGGAAGTAGCATCTTATAACAGACACCCATCAGATTCTCTGCCTGAGGGAATTTCTCTCTTGTTGCCAGGAAGATGTTGCTGTCATGGTCAAACACAGCAAGCTTTCATGAAGCGTGGCAGTAGCTGGAACTACATCTCTCCGAGCTCTTTCAACTTATCTGTGACTCTCTGCCTCACTCTTGCTCACTTTCTCTCTATATACCTTCTTACCTCTCTTTGCTCTCGCCAATAAAACTTTAAAGAGATAAGAAGCTTTTTTCTATTTCAGGGTCACCATTAGCCTGAATAATGCATTTACAAGGGAAGAGTAGCTTGGGTTCTGTGGAGGATAGAAGCACAGCCTTCAATTAAATTATACATCATTATCACAGCTGGCAAGCCTGGTGCGACGGTACCCTCTCCATCCTTCTCTAAATGTTCCATGTTTCTGTCTTGTCCAATATTGTGTGTCAAGCAACAGCCTCTTCCTGTGCCAGCAAAGGGCTAGTGTGTGGATTCCAGCGCCTGGGCTGGATCGAGTTGCACTTAAAAAAATGGAACATTTCAATCTGGGACATATATTAATGGGCATAGTGGTATTATTCTGCATATTATATCACCAAGCTCTAAAATCAACACAGAGCTAGACAGCAACCTTAACATTCATTCTTGGTAAAGATGTTAAAAAACTTCAAAAATAAGTTAATCTTTTACAACAGTAGCATAACCTTAAACTGAAATGTTTTTAAAATTTGGAGTACTGTAAATCGGCTGAGGTCTTCCTCTATTATTAACTTAATAATGTATGCATTTACACCTGAACATGCCATATTATCAGTAATAGCACTTTTTTTTCTTTCCCCCCTTCTGCTTTCTCTTTTGCTTTAGAACTTGATTTTAATCATGTTTTTAACTTGTATTACTTAATCTAGTATGAGACTCTTGTGTGTTTTTGCCACTGTCAAGGCCAAATTTAGCAAGGAGATACCATACATTTCTGTCTTAGTGAGGAGGTGCGGTTCATCCTGTTGCAAGGTGTGACGCTGTCTTCTCAGAGCTGATTGATTGATACAAGAAACAAACAAAAAAACAACACAAATGGGCTGCTAGTAATCAATGGAGAGAAATTAACCAATTAGACTGTATTAAGAAATGTGTGACATGATGAAACATAGCAAAATTAAATAATTGTCACACAGCGTCACAATGTTTGAACCTACATCCTCATCATTATTTTGATTTACGTATTGTTATGTTTACTAGCCATACTGGTCATTTAACTACTTCATCTATTTGATAGTAATGTGAACTCACCTGTTAGAGTTTTATTAAGACTGCCTGCTTGTATAAAGTGTTTGTTTTTCTTTGGCAAAACGACCAACATAAAATGGAGAAAAAAGGTAGAGAAAACTGGACTGGACTGAGGAGTACCTCCATCAATGCCGCCTTGGGAAAACAACTATGTCTCTCATATAAAAAACTGCCTTTTTAAAATATCTCTTAATTACTCAGAATTCTGGATACTATCTTAATCTCTCCTTAACTAATTGTCGCCCCTTTACAGCATTTAAACTAAGATGACCATGGAAGGAGTTTGATTTATTGTCCGGTGAACCATTTCTATATTGATTAGGCCATATATTTTCAATTCAAATATACTTTATTGATCCCTTTGGATCAATAAGAGTTAGCGAGGTTGTCCTGTAACTGGCGGGTTGCTGGTTTGATACCCTGCTCTGACCATATCAGTCATTGTGTCATTTGGCAAGACACTTCATCTGCATTGCTTTCTGCCGGTGGTCAGCGGGTCCAGTGGCACTGATGTATGGCAGCCTCGCTCCTGTCAGTCTGCCCCAGGGCAGCTGTGGCTACTAACATAGCTCATACCTGTCAGGGTGTGAATGTGTGCGTGAATGGGTGAATGAGTGACCGTAGTGTATAGCGCTTTGGGGTCATTGGATTTGATCAAGTGCTATACATGACATTAACCATTTACTTATCCTATAAAAATATAGGTGCTTGGAATCACTATTAAAACCAACCAATTGGTATAAAACTGCTGTTTTGTCTGCTGGATTGTGCTATCTTTGGTGTTTTAAAGGATGCAGGTGCAAACATGACAATAAACAGCTTCTTTTTTATTAGTATGTTTTCATAATACGCAAAGACACAATTTATAATGGATAAATATGAAGATGGTCAGTTATATGTGAACATAAACTGAGTTTGGAACCATTTTTAATGCCTGATAGGTTCAATCGTAAATAATGATAATAAAAGACAAAACAAAATGAATTCTCTGAAACTAATCTGATGTAAGAATGTAACTCAACCTGTATGTAAGCAACCAATGTCTAAATACAATTTCCAAAGATTGCTTCATGGCCTTTCGCGCAAGACCACCAAAATTCTGGAGCACAAAGATACTTATACAGTACTGTGAATTAAACTGACATTTCCACACAGCAACACAGCAGAGGCAGTAATGGACAGCAACAACTTATGGAACTTAAAAGTTTTTTTTTTATTAGTAGGTTGATGATTTTTTTTGTTTTGTTTTTTTCCAAACCTCAAATATGAAACCGTTGTGAGACTACCCGTAACAATTGGTTGGTGTTCCGGTCCTTGCATGGGTTTGTCGACCAATGTTATTAAGAAAAGATCATACTTTGTCCCATTATATATTTTAAATTACCTGAAGAATCTGTTATAGGACTAACTAACCTGTTTAAGTGCTTTATAACATACATTTGGTACCATGTTATGCATTTCAAGCACTGTAACTTGCTGCTATACTACAGTCAAGTTTACCAGAGAGCAATTCCTAAGCATCAGGCAGTCCTCCCTGAGCAGCTTCTCACTGGTTTTCATCACCCAGAGAGTTTTTCTGAAATCCTGGTTGGAAGCGTAGCAGCTCTCCATGGGATTTACCAGAGACACAGAAGGGGAAGAGCAGAAGCTCTGTCAGCAGGGACTACGTGCCACTCTCCTGTCTATCCACCTGAAAATGTTAACTCCTAGGCTGAACAACATGGAGGAGCTGGCTCTGTCATCCTCTGTTTTACCAAAAGCTAGCTTGGTGAACACATTGCAGACTGTGCACTTTGGATGCGGGGCTCCCAGCTGTTTTGAGTGGCCCGTATCGGGAAGGTCTTGGGAAAAATATGAGGTGCTATGAGGTACATCCTTGTACCACCACCAGATCTCCCTGTCAACTTTTCCCCCCCAAAAAAACCAAGTACTCTTGCCTGTCCCTAGTAGCATTAGGTGTAGTTGTCTAGTAATCCTAAAGCACCTCCTAGCCACCCAGAGCCACTCTCCTCCCTGAAAACCACACAACTTAATTTTCTTTTCACCTTCCACCACTTGTCCTGTGCTCTGCCTTTGTTCTCTCCATCTTCCTCACTATCAGTCATTCTACATATGACCATCCAGTGCTGTACAGCAGTGGTTTCCAACCCTGGTCCTGCATGTTTTGGGTGTCTCCCTGCTGCTACACACCTGACTTAAACAAATGGATGATGAAGAGGCTTCTGCAACACTTGATGGCTGCAGAGGAGGTAATTTGATTTAGGTAAACACGTAGGACAGGGGTTCTTGAGGACCAATGTTGGGAACCACTACTGTACAGCAACACTCTCGCCAACCACCAGCTTGCAGTCACTGAGTTCCTGCAGGTGACATCGTCTACACTAGATGTAATACATACATGTATATGTAACACACCTCCTACCTCCACTTTTGAATGTCACCCTGTGTTCCTGCCTCTTCTGAAGTAACTTAGTCACTACAGCCACACAACATTCATACATGTACATACTGTTTCTTGTATGCTTTATTTTATTTCCTCTAAAGTGTATATATTTTTACTGAATGTCTGCACACTGTGGGCACTTGAAACCAAAGTCAAATTCCTCTTTTGTACACCCAATCTTGGCCAACAAAGCTGATTCAAAAGGTCCTTTTCTCAGTTATTATTCATCTTGAATGTGCTGTAAAGAGTGATTTGACAACTAATCAGGAATCCAAGCGTCTAGTTATATTAATAAACATCCAATTGCAAGACATGTATGTATTTATTGATAAATTATAGTAACACATTTATTTATTTTACTTTTAAAAAGCAGATCATGCCATCACAGTTGTGATATTTATTTTAAATCCAGTTGTATTTGCCTCTATAATGTGCAAAAGAAGATGTTAAAAACCCTAATTGCTGGACTAAATCAGCTATCCTTCTTGAACAAGAGCTCAAAGCTGCAGTTGAGATAGGGCGTTCTCTTGTGTGTTATTACTTGCCCTATATTAGTGCTGCATTATTAACATTATCCTTAGCCCACTAGTTAATTAACCCCAAAGACCTTAATTTACCGTTGAATAATGCATAACAGTGGATTAACTTCCTGTTCCTCGCTATTAAGATCGATTGATTAAAATCACAGCTACCTTATCAGTTGAAGTTTGAATATGACAGTATTATCAGTGACTTGCCATTATTGAGGGACCCCTTCAAGTTAACTTTAGGTTACAGCGTTCCATTTTCAGTGGTGCTGACAGAGCACACACATGAAGTCATTTTTGAAACCTGACAAAGCCAGTGAGGTGTGTTAATCTTTTGTGCTACGCACAGTTCCAGTTTTGTTATAGTCATTTGAAGCTCTGAGATAAATATTATCTCCTGGCAGTTTTTGTTAAGAACACCTAAAATTAGACAGATAACCCTTCTGCAAATCAGGCCAAACAAAGTGGTAATTTAAATCCATTCTACAATAATTCCTGTACCGGTGCCAGGTGTGACTTATATTTCTGTATTGTGTGTGTGTATATATATATATATATAGATAGATATATATATATATATATATATATATATATCTATATCTATATCTATATCTATATATATATATATATATATATATATATATATATATATATATATCTCTATCTATCTATCTATCTATCTAGCAACTATTTGCCTTGAAAAGTGACCAAATCAATTAAATGTCAGTACAAATACTTTTAGATTTGTACAATGATTTGCTAGAGAACATTACTGAAAAACAGCAACACATTATGAAGACCAAGAAACACCCCCACTGTGAAACATAGTGGTAGCAGCATCATGTTTTTAACAGCATCAAGTAAGAGTTTCTAGTTGGAGGGAGCAAAATAGAGTGCAATACTGTAAGACTGAAGAAGTTTCCCAAATCTAGTCCAAGATATGCAAACTTGGTAGAGATATACTCTAAATGACTTGCGTATTTAATTACAGACAAATGTGGTGCTACAAAGTATTTTTCTGATTTAATTATTTGCCGGTGCTTGCCATAAGCTGAAAGGAAATGGGGTGGAGAGAGAGGTAAAGGCCTGCAGCAAAGGTCCAAAGGCAGAGACTCTAACCTGAGAACCGTGTCAAGGACTGAAGCCTCTGAACATGAGTCTACCTCATGCCCTACCTCTGTGCCACCACCACACCCCTTCCAATTATTACTTGACAGGCAGTACTGCTTCAAAGATTGCCAATGTAAGGCTCAGTTTAGTGCAGTACTGTCCCCAAGTTACCTTTTGTGTTGTAGGATTACTATGGAGTTTAATGTCCAATTTCTAATTTTACATTTACCTACCATGGAAAATGTCTATATTAATATGTAATGACTCTGCTTTGCAAATGAAGCTCTACAATTATTAACAAGCGGTCTCTGCAATCTTCTCGTTGATGCTCTGCCGAGGTTTCGAAGCACCTTTTCCTGCCAAGAGCAAAACAGCTTGTCTAATACTGACCCAAAGACAGTGGGTGTAAAATACTATAAATGGAAGGAAATTGTTTTACATTTCACTTCCCTTTCTGTTTAAGCTGAAAATATGTATGAAATAAGAAAAGTCTGCTCTAGCGTGAGCTTCAATTTGTGCATTCATATGTCATAAATGCTCCTGCAGAGGATTCTCACCTTAAGTTTCTGTTGAAATGGGTGGTCATGATGCAGTGGTGGAGAGGTGTGATAAAAGGTCATGTATGCTTTGAAAGATGAGATGAAGGTCTGCACACAGAGACTGGATTAAGAGTTTAATGACTGGTAAATTGTGGTGTTACGTCCGAGGTGACCCCTGTGGAGAGGTGATCATGCCAAAGCTGTATGAAGAATGGAAGGTAATCCTTTTTCCCTCATTTTCAGATAGCTGTCACCAGTGCAGGCTTTGTCACCAAAACCCCCAGGCATGTAATTACACTTTTATTGGCTTTAGAGAGACTGCATCATTCATTTAAAGAATAATCTTAGTTAGAGTACCAGTGACAGTATAGATAGGTCATACCTGCATGAAAGCCTCATGTTCTGACTTTCTGTAGTTTAATAGACTTTGTAAATGTTGATTTGATGTGTTGTCAATAGTGTGAATGAGTGCTATCAAGGGCTAACTCTTCTCTCCTCCTCAGTAAGATGTTTTGAGAGCTGGAGAACAAGGCTGTAAAGAGTGTGACAGCAGCAGCATGCAAGTGTCTGGGTCTACTGCCAACCAGCCTTGACACCATTAGCTGTGGTGACACATTAAGGTTCAGTTTGCCTTGTAATTTGTTTTGTCTGTCAATTTGATGGATGTCTTGTTTGCCGGCACTTCCTCACACATTGGAAAATGGTGGCTCGAGGACATTGTTAAACGAACTTCAGGAAGAGAGGCAGGAGGCATTTGTTTTCTTCAAACAGGTTTTTTTGTGTTAATGGTTGTGTGTAGCATTGTCTACACTCCTAAGCAAGCTAGACATTAGGTAATTAAAGGTGAAAAGCTAATTTCAAGACGTAAGGAGTGTAGTTGTAGAGGGATAAGTGTTCTAGAAATGGCATACGCAATTTTTGTTTTTGTTTGTCGTTCAGTTGATGTGTAATAAATTAGCAGCTAATTAAGTAATGTTACTTTCTTTGTTCATACTATTGACTGAAAAATATGGCTGTAACTATTTTTAGTCACTTTCAAAAGTATTGCTGCTCCTTTTTCACATTTTGTCACATTGGAACCCCAGACCTCAATGTGTTTTATAGAGAATTTATATGACAGACAGATTTAAAGTGATTATTAATGTGAAGTGGAATCAAAAGAACTCATGATTTTGAAGAGAATCAGTTGACTAATGCACTACACAGTTATGTCCTTGCTGGAAAAGGAGCAACACAAAACAGATTGTAAATAAATTCATAGGAGCTTTCTATAGTAGGTAGGAGTAGGTAGATGAAACCAAATGTAACTTTCTGGACTACATGCGAAACATAAAATGGCAGAAAAAATAAGACTGCTTTACCCTGAGCACTGCAAATAGGTGTGTGCAGTGGGGCAGTGGGTGATACATTTGCATTGCAGTAAAAGGGTCTTGGGTTTGAAACCCAGCCAGAAGTCTTTTTACATGTAATTTCTATATTCTTGCATGTTCTCCTCATGTATGCGTGGATTCTCTCCAGGAACTTCGGCTTCCTCCCACGGTCCAAAAACACGACTGAAAGGTTCATTAATTACTTGGCATTTCTCTTTGGTATGAATGTGTTTATGGCTGTTTGTAATTTGTGTTGCCCTGTGAGAGATTGTGGTAACTTCTTTCCCAGTGACTGCTAGAGAGGCATCAGCTCCCCCATGATCCTTCAAGCACATACGGGTAGACAATAGACGGATCACTCTGATTATACCTGCCCTAGGGTTGAGGTTGGTGGTAGCAGCATCATGCTGTGGAGATGCTTTTCTTAAGCAGAAACAATGACGTCTTGATGGAGACATGGATGGAGCTAAATACAGAGTAATTTTTTAAGAAAACTTGTTGGATGCTGCAAAAGACTTAAGACTTTGAGGTAATTACACCGACCCTAAACATAGTGTACAGATATTTAGGTGCTGATGAATGTTCACAGATGTCTGTCCAGTCTGACTGAGTTTAGTCAGGATCTACAATGGTGTGGCAAAGAATGGCTGTGGCAGTTTTGGCCAGTTGACGGGTCAGGGAAATGGCTGTACAGAAGAAACGTTAAGTGCTAGACCACTCATCCCCAGCTGTAAAGTGTGGTAAGGCCATTAGAGCTTCTACCGGGCCCACTCAGATGTGGAAACATTTCTGTTACACCGTCAGCTCTGCCTAATGAGGCGGCTCGCCATTACCTTCAATGTCTGTAATGTCACCACAGAGGCTGTGTGAATGAACAGAACGACAATCTGTTTTTTATTTGATGCTTAAGCTTTTCTTAGCAAAGATATGTAACAATGAGAACATAATCTGTTGCCCCTGGCAAACTTAAGCCACATCAGTTAGCTTGTACCAGTAAATATTTGGCTTCCTATGTGTATTAATTTTTCAGAGATTAACTCCAAAATATCAACATTCTGACATTATTATGTCCTGAAGGGAAAAATATATATCTTGCCACAATACTAGACACAAGGCCAAGTATGATCATCAGAGGATAAATCTTACTAGATCTCCTGTATTCTTAGCGTTGCATAATGGGATCTTTTTTACTTCTAAAACTGAAGATGCATATTGTTATATTGTTATAAATTTATAATTAACAACATCTTTTCAAAATGTTAAATGCTTTCATATTTTGTAGCAACCTACACTTTGAGTAATTAAATCTCACTTCCACATCTCAAATCATTGGGGTCTATCGAGGTTACCTGACCTTGCTCCAGAACTGTTAGCAGAGATTATCTTCAGTCATTGCTGTTAACATTAGGCCGTGTAACCATTTATCTTACCATATATAAGTTTATTTTTCCAGGTAGTTAAAGGTATAGTGGAAGATTTTCTTTCAGCTTTGGGTTCCAGGGGGATCATCTTATCTAATGGTTTTCCCACATGCCAATCATTGTGATGCGCTTACCTAATGCCAATGTGCCATTGTAAACACATCACTGTGACACTGAGGGAGTGGAAGAGTGGGCGATTTTCAATGCTGGGCATGAACACAGTATTGCACGCACAGGAGCATAATGACGACTTTATCCCTATATTTATCACAATTTCAGACCCCTCTAGCAACCTTTTTTTTTTTTTCAAAAAAGGGACTAGCGGCACTTTTCTGTATTATTGGTGACTTCCCATGAAAGAACACTGCAAAAAAATAACTAAAAGTAAGCTAAATCTTCTTGAAGTTAGTTTATTTGTCCTTGATTTGAGC